>JANSTU010011425.1:0-15463 GCA_027564075.1 Bolitophila hybrida | reverse complement strand
ATTGTTTTAATAATAACAAAAGTTGCTTCACTAAAAATGCAATATATCACAAACTAATAGTCCGACAGCTGTAAAATGTATACACGCATCCTTTGAAGGTTGGTATATGAAAACAAAATGGATTTTGTACTAGTGGCGCCCTCTCATTGAAACGATACGAACTTTTCAGTCGACCTATTAAAAACCGGAGACTCAATTCTTCTGTTAGATTTTTTAACCTAAAAACTTTAAAAATGTTTTATCTTTTTTATTAAAACCTAAAAAGTCAAATCTCTGAGGTTTTTTTTCGGAAAACTTAAAATCACATTAAGCTATTACTGCCCATTTTGATTGCAGACAATATTTCGACAGAAACCTGGACTAATTTTAAAAAAAGCTTTTGAATACGTGCCGTGCAAATAGTATCATATCTATGCGGCGGCATGTATCAAAACCTTGAGGGAGCGGAAATGGGATTTTTAAAAAAACACTCCCCGTTTTTTTTGGAATTTCATTTTGACAAAAAGCACATATTATTTGGGGTAATAAACTCATTAAAGGGGTTTTCTAGTGTGTTTGGTCCCAACATTTTTTTTCATATTCTTATAGTTTGGGGTCTTAAGAATTTGTCTGAAAACATTTAAAAATTATTTTCGTGAAAATAGCCGAGCTCTAAAGGTTTTATAGTAGTAGATGCGACTCTAAAATAGGAGGGCGACAAAGTTTTATCAAAAAAAGGTTAAAAGGACGAGTGTTTGAAGGTAAATGGTATTAAATGAAAGGTATTTAAAATGGGGCAAAAAGGTATTTTTTTGTATTTATGTGTATAGAGAGGGGTACAAAAAATATGATGACCAATTATTAAAAGTTTGCGAAAAGAGCCATATTTCTTTACGGCCTGTAGAAAAAATACTTTAAGCGTGGTGACACTTTAAATTTATTTTTTTTTTGAATTTGAGAATATAATGCAGCAGAAAACTGTTTGTGTAAAATTATTATTATTTTATTATTTTTAATTTACTTTAATTTTTTTAATTTTACTTAGACAAAGTTTCATTCCATATCGTTTAATTATTTCTAAAAAGAACTCGCGGTTTTAAATGACAATTATACTATCTTAGTTATCTTCAGATAGCTTGTATTTATACTTATAAGAGGTCACCGGTTCGATCACGGCCCGGCAGACCGAAATGTTTAACGAAAATAGTACTTTAAATCAGTAGTTTAATTTTGATATTAATAGCCTATATCATTATTGAATCACGATTTTAAATACGAGTTTTCGTAAATTTTTTAACCCATTTAATTTAAATCCACAAGCAGTTATAATGTTTCTTCATTCCCAACACAATGCTGCGACGGAGTGTCCCGTTATAAAACATTTCATTTCAACAGCCCAAAATTATTATAACAAAACAGGTAAACAAAAAATGTCGTTCAGTCGAAATAAAACGTGAATTATAATTTCGACACATCGCAATGAATTTCGTATACGTAATTTATAAAAAATATAATATAATAAATAATAATACATACATAAAACATATTATATAGAATTCATCACAAGCACGAGCTTGCGGATAGAATGCAAAAGAATAACCAGACCATCCGGTTCACATCGTTATTGCTCTCAATCACCCAAAACCGCCATTCTTATAATTTGTGCTCTTAAAGTGAGCGTAATTTTTTGTTTACGCTTTTGTTTGTCTTCATCGTGGTTTGGCTACTTCTCTTGCCATCAAAAAATCACAAGAACAAGTGCGAAGTGCAGCGCTTTTTTTGTTGTTCGTGTGGTTGCCCAGTTTATGTATCATTGTATGAGGACTGTAGAGATTCAGAGAGCGGACAACAACGTCAAAATGTGGTTATGGTCTGGTTGCGGTTATTATGTACCAATAGGATATAAATACATGTAAGATTTCTTTGGATTGAATTAATCTTTTGTGTTTGCTCGTGTGGGAACTTTATGATGGCTTTATAATGTATAGTGTCGAAATCCAAAATATAACCTCGATATTTAAAAAAAACACAATATTTATTTTAATGTTTCATAAAAAAGAGAACTAAATAATGAAAGACGTAAACAGTTTAGCCGTACGATCCTCGGACGTCGTCAGGAGAATATTTTTGTTCTTGTTGAAGTCCATCTCGTAGATTTCAGAATGATGACCTTGTAATGTAAACTAAAACGAATTTTTTTTAATTATTTTAAAAGTAATTTTAGAAGATATAATATAAATAAAATTACCTTCATTTGACCACTTCGCCCATCGAAACCAACTACATTACCATCGAGAGTGGAACAAATAAGATTCTGACCAGGAGCCCATATCAGTCTGGACACACCACTCTGATCTATGTGCTCACATTCTACTCGAATCGTTTGCTTTGAGATGTCCCACAGGGAAATTTTACCTTCCAATGTGCCTTAAAGATAAATAAAAAATAATTAAAATTGTATTTTAAAAGATCTAGTAAATAATTCCTACCACATGCCACCAACTTAAAATCAGATTCCGGACAGAAAGCCAACGCTTCCACAGTGCCAGCACTTGGGAACAGATTGCTCGCTGGACCTGAAGAACTTGCGATCAGGATCTTGCCGTCTTCGCTACCACTTAAAAACATGCCATTGTCCGGATCAGCGGCAATGGATGTAACAGCCGCGGTGTGTCCTAGAGTAGAGTATGCTTCAATTGTCTGTACCGACGTACTGGTCTTAATATCCCACACCTTAATTGCTCCATCTCCATAACCGACAATAAGTTTCTTTCCATCTGCAGTCAATACACCAATCTCGGACTTTTCACCGTTTCCCTGCAACACTTTACAGTCTCCAGATGGAATTCTCCAAACGTATACTTCACCACTTTCACAGCCGGCCATTAGTACATTGGCGGCCGTATGCCATTTCATCCAGGACATGTCACCCATCGAGAACTCCCACACCTTTTTGTACCCTTGTGCAACCTTGAACACCTGAATTTCACCGGCCATATCACCGGTTGCCAGATAGATACCATCCGCACTGAACACTGCCGAAATCACTGAGTCTTTGTGACCGGTTACCTCAAATACAACCTCGCCGGTATCAGTGGCCCACACGTAAGCCTTATCGTCCTCACCACCAGTAACCGCTACATCCTCGCTGGGATGCAGTGCTCCACAGAAAACCGGACCCAAGTGCTTTTTGAACGTTATCACCGCATCATCACGACGTGGCTCACTGCTCTCACCCTCTTCCTCATCTTCTGCAATTGCACCCAGTTCATCGTCAGCTGCATCTTCATCATCCTCATCGTCCTCTTCACCCATTTCTCCCATGCGTGCTAGCACCTCGTCCGCATCGCCCAAATAGATTAGTTCGTCTTCGTCTTCATCGAATTCGACCAGATCATCTTCTTCGACCGCTTGGAACGGTGAAGCTGGTGGTGTATTTTCACGCATCGCGTTTATTTTACGTGAACTGTTCCTGGATTTTTTTAAGAATTAAGTAGTATAATTGAATATGGAATTTATATTGATGACTTTGAAGAACACGATGTGCGCGTGTTGCGCATTTAATATTTATTTGTATTCCTTGGGCTCGGTTCGGTAGATGTATGATAATATTTTTGACATATTCACCACAGCACGTGGTTTGAATAAGGCGCTGTTTCCATTTGCAAATATCGCTTTCGATTGGATAATTTATTGTTATTCAGATTATTTTATTTATTTATTAATTCACATAGAAAATTAATACACTGAAATTCATGCGTTCATGAAATACAGAACATAAAAATAGAGCGAAATGTTATATAAAGGTCATGACATAACTTTTAAGTAACACAATGGTCAACGTATGGTAGAGCAAAACGAACACAGTGGCACTGCGACTACAATAAAGCGATGATCGAAATGTCAACGAAAACGATTTCTGATTTGTTTTCTTTTGTCTAAATATACAAAGATTTTTTTGTTTTGTATTATTTTTATTATTATTACATACACACAGAGTATATTTATTTTTGTATTATTAGTAATCCATTGCTTAATAGTATATTGTATGTTAGGTTTTACTAACCTTATAAAAATAGTTTGCGTAAGTTTAATATAAAGAAGAGCACACATAATCATTTCACGGGAAGCTTTTGATATGCTGGTTTCAGTTATATCGATGGTACCGTCAGAGTAAATTTTGTACATTCATTTTTCATATCATCATCGTTTAGGTTATGAATTCGTACAATAGTACCAACTGGACGATTGTAATATGTTGTAGAACTGCATTGAATGTTCACTGGATAATGATTTATCTGTGCAGAATGGTCCAAGTACTTCCATACACAAAGTACATATTTATTAATATATTTAGATTTGGAATTCACTATAATTGTACGCGATTTATAAATTTAGCATTATTAAAGCCTCTATTCTGACGAAAAATTTGTTGTAAAGAACAACATAACAACAATATCACCTCATTATCCTATATTTTCAAATAAATGACTTTCAGATTAACTTTATTCCAAACATTTTTTTTGTTTTATTTATATTAATATTATTATAATACTTGACAAAAACCATTAGAAAGCGACAAAAAAATTACATCGGTCAACACCATGTGGTGAATTATTATGACATGTGTCAATTAAGAATTATCACAACAATATTTTATACGGTGTTTAGTGTTTACAAATTTATAATTTACAAAAAGTGCTTCGTTTTATGTCTAATATTTTCGTTTAAGGACACTTTTAACAAATCTAGAATATATACTTTATATTCAAAAAATAACACGTCAATGGTGATCCGTCAGAGTTCGTTCGAAGAAACAATGAAGGTAAAAGTGGAGGACAGCAATGATGGCATGCAAACACAAACTGAGACACAGTCTCAGCAATTCTTCGGTACACAATCACATCAGCCACTTACAGAAGCGAACCTGCCAAAGTTTCGCCGTGATTCCGTTTCATTGTCAGACTACTATTCGGACAATGAACCCAACGATCTGGATTTCAATGAGATGTCGAAAATACAACAGTATCGCGATGCGATTGCTGCTATCGAACGCAAATGCGGAGCTCTCTCGACGGACAACGAAAAGCTGGTGCGTCGATTACACTATGTGAAAAAAATCACAAAACGTAAGGAACGCGATGTTTCCTTACTAAAGGGTCGTCTGGATCTGTTCAGCGATGAGTGGCGAACTGCTCAACCAGAACCTCAGTTCAAAGGTGTCATTCCATCGCTGATACCAACAACAAACAAAAATAAAAAGACCCGTATGCGTAAAAGCGAAAAACTCGCTGCAGCCGCAGCCGTGCTTGGCGAGGAGCCTGTAGCAGTGGTGAAGTTAAGCAAGAAAGCGGCTAAAGCAGCAGCAAAGGCAGCTGAAAAGGGTTCATCGAAGCGGAAAAGAGCTAAGGTGGAAAAGGTATACACACTAGCGGCGCAAATATGCTTTACTAAAAATGTATTATTGTACACAGGAAAAGGATCCAAACGCTCCAAAACGGCCAGCAAATCCATTCTTCCAGTTTTGTCAGGAACAACGATCACTTTTGATGGATGAGCTAAACAACGGTCGGCAACCTGGTGAACCCGAACTCACTAAGCAAGAGCTCACACGACAGCTGGCCAATCGATGGCGTACCATGGAACTCGATAACAAACAGATCTATATCACCAAGTACGAAAACTCAAAGCAGAAGTACAATCTAGACATGGAGAGCTACAAACGAGATGCGCCGGACAAAGCGACACCACTTTCGACAAACACTGCTAGCGCTAGCAATCCATAGTAAATTTCATCTGTATTTTATATATATCATTAACTATTTAAATCCAATTAAATAAACAAAATTAACCCATCAAGATCGTCTTAAAAATCCTTTTATTTTCATTAAAAAAAATCAGAATTCGCGTTTGTCGCCAGATCTCCGTTTAATACAAAATGCTTGTGTACAACTAACTACCGGAGCGCTTTTTGCTCTCCTCGCTCGTTCAGTTTTCATTGAACTCTCTTATTCGTATTGCTTATAAATTACATTCTACAGTATATAAATCTACTCTAAATTTCTTAAATTGTGACCCTGGAATAATGTGGGTCACAAAATGCAACAAAAACATCAATAAAATACAAACATAAATGTATGGTACAAAATTGCATACATCACAGGCGGAATAATTGATAATGTAGTTTAAATTCTTTACAGTGTATATTATTTTTGTGTGTTTGTGTGCATTTCTAGTGCGCTAGCGCTGTTTTGTGTGTGTGTGTGTGTGTTTTAATATTTAGCTGAGCAATATGCAAAATGGAAGCAGCTTCTTGATCTCAATAATATTCATAAAATGAGACGTTAAATTTGTATTATCCATTAAAGTACTTAGTAGCTAGATAGTTGGTATGGCATACTCTAGGAGCTCTCGCCTGGAAATACGATCAATCGAATTTCTCCTGGTTAGGCACACATATAAATAGTTTAGCGCACATCAGATTGATCTTTTGCGATGTACGTGTTAGGAATGGGATTGGTCGATGGATTGTGGCATAGTACACTGGAATTCCGGACAGTATAATAGCACTACCAATACCCACTTCCATAGTGGATATGTAGCAGGATGAGATCACCAGAAAACCGCAAGTGAGTAAATAGATGGAAGGCACGATGAGACTAACTTTGATAGGTCGCTTGGTGTCCGGTTGTGTTTTACGGAGCCACAGTAGACCGGAAACGGACAATAGCGTAAATAGGGCTTCAACGAAACTGACATAGTTGATCAGTACATACACGTCGCGGATGAAGAGCAGCACAAGTGTTAAAACGCACATGAAGATCAGCGATGGCACTGGTGTCAGACAGTTGATGTTGATCAATGAAATTGCAGCAGGAAGATGACCATTTCGGGCCCCAACGAAAAACAGACGGGATGAAGCAAAAATGGCACTGTTTAGAGATCCAAAAGTAGAGCAAGCCACAAACAGAGGCATTACCCAAGCCATGAAACCAAGCATTTTATTGGCAAAGGTAACCTGAAATGCGATTAATTAGAAACAGTTTTATTTTATATATAAGATAAAAAAAAATCACTTACAGCTACGGCATCAGAAGAGAGGATCTCGTCACTACTTAACACCGCAAAGTAGGCAATATTCGTAATGACATAAATTACCGTAACGACAGGCATACTGATACAGATGGCTCGTGGAAGATTCCTGCAGAAGATGAAAACATACATGTTTTATTCGAATTTAAAAAACGCAGATTTCAAAAGATATTTACTTGTACGGATCGCGAAGCTCCTCGGTCACGAAATTTAAATAATTCCAACCCGAGTACGAAAACAGGCCACTGTAGAAAGCTAATGCAATTAATCCGGGTGTTGTATGAGATCCAATAAATGGATCTTCGAAATGTTCGGTATTGCCACTGCATAGATACCAGACGCCAGCAGCGACAATCACTAGAAGTGCCAGAATTTTGGTGCCAGTAAAAATGTCAGTGACACGAGTCACCCATTTAACGTTGTAGCAATTAATGACGGTCAGGAGGCCTAGAGACGGTATAAAAATAATTTAAAAAAAATATTTATATTAGGTTTGTGGTTAACTTACAGGTTATTACGGCAGCCAGAAGTCGTACGGCTTCGATGGGCGCATCACACGTTGGCCAGAATGGCTGCAGCAAATACTGAGCAAATGTAAGTGCTGTGATTGCATTTCCGGTGGGCACGAGAATCAAAAGTGCAGCCCACAGGTACAAGAAAGCGGGCAGCGGTCCGAAGGCGACACCGATATACGCATAATCGCCACCCGATTTTGGAATCATTGTTCCTGAAGCAAAAGAAAATATTTTTAATTAAATAATTTAAAAAAAAATCATTGTAATACTATTTTCAATAAAAATACAAGCAATTTTACATATAAATTTGGTCATGCGCTAAAAGAATTCCTTTTACATCAAATTTTCGAAATGACCGTTTTGTATTGACCTTGAACATGCACGCAAACGTAAGCCTTTAATATTGAAGACTAATAATAAGGTACACACATTCCACTGTGTCTGCAAAACACAAAAGCCACACGCACAGCAAGACATCGCAAATCGCAAGTTCTCAAAAAAAACCCTCAAATTTAAAATATAAAAAGGCCGCGTTCGCAATTTTTGAGAACATATATATTATTATTGACGTGCGTACGCGAACGCGCAATGTTATGCGAATGTGATTTGAAAAGAGAATTAAATTAATCGAAGTGCTGTACTCGAGAATACACTACATACACAAAATATGAGATTATTTTATATGATTTATGTATGTGTAAAAAAACGCATAGCAGCTGTCTTATAAATTAATTTTTGTTTTTAAATTTCATATGAGAAATACATATTTTATGGTTTGTTGATTATATTGACTAAGTCAGAATCAGAAAAGTATGAGGAAAGAAACATATTTTTAATTAAAAGAACTCTCCAGTGCTTACTTATAATATAACATTTACTGTTTAATTACTATTCTTGTCATTCATGATTAATTTTTAGACGATCTTTGGCTTACAGTTTTTTTTAAGCAGTAATGATTTAACTCTAAGTCCAAGTTAACTAAGTTCGTTATAAACCAAATCTTTTTGGGCCGGTTATATTATTATTTGTATTTCTGTAAGAATGTTTGCAGTTCTTAGTGATAATTCCTTTTCAATTTTATCAATTACCTATTGAACACAGCTTTTATTTTGTCGTGTTATATTCTTTTTATAAAAAATATTCAAATTGAATGATGGCAATACTTTAAATCATGTTGTCATTTTAAAGTTATCTACTTTTTTATTGTACATCATAAAAATTAATATGCTCGTAAAATTATTATAAAATAAACAAAAACTAAAAATATTTATGTTTAAAAAAACGAAAGCAATTAAATTATTATTATACTTAATTATTTACCTTAATAACTGCATGGTTTTTATTAAAAAGTATACAAACGAATGGTAATTTTTATTTTTATTATTATTATTAAATGCCGCATGATTATAAAAACCACGTTACTACAGGTATTTAGATATTAAATAGTTATAACTACAACAAGTCGACTTGTCTCTTGCCAATGATAGTAACAAGAGTATTTTTTAGGTTGCCATCATGGACATTATGTATGGTTTGTGACTACATTCTAAACCTGTCAAATTGAAAATGATAGTAACCTATTTGGATTTTATTACGTGTTGTAATGTATGTTAGATAATGATAATAACCTGTGTGTTTGATTGACGATAAGTGGTCATTACGTATTACGTAAATCTTGTAGTTCACGATCATTCTGTTGGTCATAGGATAAACTATTGAAATTGATTACTGTCACATGTTCATTCCCTGGAATTTGTCGAATGTCTGTTGTAAAGTGTACTACATTTTTAGTATATTATTTAAAAAGATAAGAAAACAGAACAAGAACGATTGTAACGCTTCGCATAAAGAAGGAGGTGTCGCCATCGTAATATCGTAAGAAGAGGAATACTGTTGTTGAATCCAGAAAATACCTCTTCCATTGAAAACATATGCTTGAAAGTCCCTGATACCTAACATTCGAGTGCTTTGGTATAAATAGAAGCCGGATAGTGATTGAGCGCTCATTCAATGTCACTCAGCCAATTAGAGCAGACGTGTAATAAACAAGCTCCGTAAAGAAAAAAATCAAAAATAAAATTAAGTAATCAGTGTAGTATTGTTGCATTAACAAGCTGTTGTTTACACTGTACAAATGTATCAGTTGTCTTTTTTGTCCAAATGAGTATGATCATTTTTCTTATTGCCATTAATAATTTCAAGTAAAATTTATTGTTGTTCTATTACATGTGGTATGAATTTCCAATAAAAAAATGATAGTAACAATGAATTCTATCAAATCTTTTGCAATTTTTTAGTATAATTTCTGTTTTTTAAATTTTGGAATGCAAACTAAAAACCTTTCCTACATTTATTGATCTTGAATTCAGTGCTCTAATAATAATAGTGCTTTATAATAAAAGGAAAAAACGCACAGCCAAAATAATAATAAAAAAATACCACAAATATTACCTTCACATTTTATTGTGTAATTTCAAAATTATAATATTACAGAAAATTTTGGCTTCGCCAGCTATATGATATGTGACTTATGTGTATTTCTATGGAAATAACCAACTGACGAAATTAAACACAAAACGTAAAATCGAGTTTAGGGCTTGCAGAAGTTTTGTACTAAATTTCTCACTAAGCCGCAGCTCAATGACTTGACTGAACCTCTCTCAATGTGTGCGTAACAAAATAATATTTATTATAAAAAGTAAGTAAAACATGTATGTATAATGATCACTAAACTTAGTAAAAACGCCTGCAAGTTCTATAACATGTGAAATATTATATTATGAAAGATTTTGAATTTTTGGAAAATACCAAGTGAACTTGAAAAGGCATTAGGAAAGTAAGATCTGTGCCATTCTGATAAATTTCTTTGTTAGTTTTGGAAAGATTATCTTTTGATTTAGATATTTTTTATTAACCTCTTCTTTCAACTATTACTATCGTTAACTTTCTGATAAAAAATATAAGCGAATCAGAAGAAAAATAAGAAAAACAACAAGCCGTCATGAATCTGATCCGAAAGCTGTCAAAAACTACTTACCAGAGCGCATTTAGAAAAAAAACTTTTACAAAAAAATCAATGTCAAAATATACAGATATGAATAATATATCGCAAGATTTACAAGTTACAAACATAAATAAATGATACATGGACAAGTTTTGAGAACCCGGTGTTTGCCTCAAACATGTGGCAACGAACTTAATTAGGACATTTTATACAAAATCATTTAGTTTAATTTTCACAAATATATTGCTCGCAGCTAATTTTAATTTAGTAATTATCATCTATGTTTATTGTGTACAATTTTAAACACTCCATATCAGTTCCAAAGAAATAATTGAGTATATATTATACCATTTATTTTGTGCAATAATTTTATTATAATCAAAATATCACAGCGAGGCGCCCCTTTAACAGTTCTCGCCAATAAAGCTAATACATAAATTATATATATATTGAAAGTGATTAACAGCGACTATTCGGCGTGCGTTCTATGAAGGAAAACAAGCCGAATAAAAATATTGGGTTTTTATAAGAATTATCTAGCTATATAAAGTAGATGGTTATAAATTTCATTTAGAGATGCTCGTTGATCAACATAATTTCATCCTCGTCTACACGATCGGGCAGACACACAAAGAATTCGAAAAGATTCAAAACGGGTCCACGTGAGAACGGATTTTGGTAGCGTCCGCGCTTATCACGCAGATACGGGTAGCGTTTGTAGTTGAACATCTCGTTGGTGGTTAGATTCATACAGGCATGCAGAATCTTGAAATAGAATTTATATTTGTTTATTAATACAGTAATACACATATAGAAAACGAAAACTTTTTCGGATATACTAACCGATGTGCAAGTGAGGATCCAACCTAAACCGCAGAATGAGAATGCCTCTAGTAGTCCGAGTAAATAGAGCAGCGTGAATCCCTCCATCATAACACAATAGCATGCAAAGTAGATAGTAAACGAACAGTTGATGGCTACGCTTAGCACAAACAAAAAGAACCACATTCGATTTCGTAGTCCCACACAGTTATAGATAAATGGACAATGGTGATCAAAGTACGAAACGCATCTATTACATACGCGGCAGTGTTTCGCCCGTAATGGTCGCAGGCATCGGCAACTGTGGCATAATCGTTGTAGGATCAGATTGCGCTTCTTCCACTTTTCAAAGTATGGAATTTGCTTTATCGCACGATAATACTGATCTGAATTCAGTGGAATGTAACCAGGATCACGACGATTTGCGATGATCCAGCTAATCCACATCACGATATTCCAATAGATAAAACAGTAGTGCGATCGTCGCAAAATGTTCCACGTTTTTGGAATCACCCGAATCATGTACATCGGATAACCCCAAAGAAGCACTGAACAAATGAACAACAGGAGTGGACCCTTCGAGTCACCGGCACCACCAAACAGTAAGCCCCACATCTCTGACAATGGTGGCATCCAACGCGAGCGTTTCTTAATCACCTGGTATAGCATTTTCACTACTTCACCATGACGATGACTCTGCGCCAACATCAGTGGCGTCTTATCGTTCTTATCCTTCGGTTCTAGATCGAGATTGTTCTTTTCACATAAAAGACGAACACACGTCATATTTCCGGACAAACAAGCCAAATGCAATGGAGTCGATCCGAAGTTGTCCGTCTTCTGTAAATCAACACCAGAGTACATGAGCAATCGCATCAGATCAGCGTGACCCTTGTATGCAGCCCAGTGAAGTGCGGTGTCTCCGTTTATGTCAGTCAGGTGATTCTGAGCGCCCATTCCGAGCAGATATGCTGCAGTCGCGGTGCGGCCGTACATGCAGGCCGTCATCAGCGGAGTCAAACCCTTCAGATCGGCCGCGTCTACGCCCACGCCGGACTGCAGCAGCATCTGCACAACGGCCGCATGACCTTTGCGACAAGCCCAATGAATGGGTCGTGGTCCTTGTGTGCCCAGACAACGAAGATCAATGCGAGCATTTCGCTCAATCAAGTAGCGCATCATTTCAACGTTTCCATCTAAAGCGACCCAATGTGCAGGCGTGTAGCCGTGCTTGTCCCGAGCGCAAAGTGTCTCCAAACCGAATTTATCGACAAGATTCTCAACATCACCCACTTCCCTATTTACATGAAAAGCAAACAAATGTCAATACAATAATGACACATATGTTATATAAATATATAAAATATATACCCATTCTTTATGATCTCGAAGATCTCTTCAACAGTAATCAGCATCTCAGTACCATCAGAGCAAATCAACAGATTAGTGTCCTTTTCCTCAATGGGTGAACGCTCCTCTTCCGTATGATTGTGGTCATGTTCCTCGGTGACCATATTACACGAGGCTGCCAGGGGTAGCGCCCATACACTACGGGCGGCCCCCGGGCTTGGATGCACCTTGCTGCTCTGCGTTCTGATGCCGTTTTCTGACGCCACGTTAAAGGTTTTCAGAGCACACAAAACAACTAATTTTCTTTATACAAGAAAAACTGTGTGTGTTTATGATTCAACTGCAGTGAAAACACAATGAAAATTCTGGCACATCAATCGATATGGGGCTGTGGAGGTAAATTATGCTAATACATAAGGTTGGAGCAACTGCGCATGCGCTTGTTGTGGCGCGAATGTTGTACATGCAGTACTTTGGACTTCATATGGTGTCGCGACGCATGTACTATATTTTATTCATCTAGTATATAGGCTATCGTCTGGTTGTATATTTATGAGTTTTTTTTTTGCAGTACATAAGGTTTAGATGGCGTGCTCGTGATCATTTATAGCTAGTTACAGTTTTTCCGCATTGTACAAGCAGGATATACGAATTATTCAAATAGAAGGCAAATAATTATTTTGGGGATTTTAGGGTGACACCCTTAAAATTAATTCAAAACTATTTATTCATATTATTAATCAAAATCTATTATTTTATTGTATTTGTTATTTAATTGTTTAATTGTATATATAATACACCTGTGTTATAATTTATTTTGATAAATTAAATTATAGATTACAATATGTGTATATATATATAATTTATGCTGAAATGTTTATACTATATATATTCAACACTTATAATAAATATAATATATCAATTTGTATTCATGCACATTAACAGAATACATTCTGATGACGCAACAGAAAGCACATGTGTTACAACAAATTTGGATCATGCGCATTTTGCTAAACACATGGAGTTCGTAGCCCCTTGTAATTACTCTGTACACTGTTTATTTGTATGTTTGTACAACTGCGTGCAATGTACAGGGAGAGTCAAATTGCTAAAAAAAAAAGAAAAAGTTACATTATTACAGTTTTGTTTAAATTATGGAAAGAGTACAAACATATATCCATTAATTTCAGAACATTTGATTGCGAATGGGTGTACGAACAAAACAAAAACAAAATTGTGTTTTTATTTATGAAGGAATGGAATCGGGTGAGTCTGATACAGCACGTAGACCACAAAAAAAATGGGAACATTGTACAAAAATCGACCAGATTTCTTTACATATTGAGTTTGTGTAAATGAATCGTGTCGTGCATTATTTCTCTTTGGAATCGATAGTTACATTACAGATCGAAGAACGACCATATAATCACAATAATCACATAATATAATTTCAATAATTTTTCATTTTTTTCTCTCTTAATAAATCGCAATATATATTTTCATATGTTTTCATTATTACTTACGGACACTGGCTCGATTGCAAATGTTTTGACGATTGAATAACAATTCTATCGACAGCAAAAACCGGATGACAATAAACCTGATTATTTATTTATTGTTTACTACACATACTATACTGATGCAAATATCAACTGCTCCATAAAAAACTAGACATAAACCAATTAAAATGCATAACAAATATGATAATACATAGAATTTATAGTAGATAACATGGGTCATCAAAAATAATAAACAAGAAAAACAAAAACAATTACTCATCACAATAATATGATTTCGATGTCTTCATAATATTCGAGCTATGTCGTAACTGGTCGGGTTTTTGAGGTACGGTAATTTGAAGTACCGATATTTGAGAAACACCAAAGAATATTTAATAAATGTATTTAGATTATTTATACACGACTTTTTTTTAGTACTTCAAAAACCGTACCGCACTTTCTTCCGTACGTGTCAGCGAAAGGAAATTGTGTAAATCATTTCAGTTAGACTATATGAATTATATTATAAGAATTTTATGTACCATCTTTATCGCATCCTTAATTTGTTTAAATACCTTTTTACTTTTATCTGTATCACAGAATTTCAGAAAATGTAGCACTTTTTCCAGTATATCGCGAATATCGCGTACAACGAATTTCCGAAAGGTGGCTACCACTTTAATTCGAACCTCAATTAAAGTAATCCTAAGTTTCAAAATGAATTAAAAGTTAAGATGGTACTCGTAAACAAATATGGAGAGTGAACTTTTTGTTTTGTCGAATGACAAATTTGGTGCCGAAAGAAACTTTTTGTTTATAACTACTATTAGATTACCATAGCCATAGCCGAGTGGGTTAACGCGTTGACCTGGCTTATGGGAGGTCATCGGAACAATCCCGGCCGGCAGACCGAAGTGTTTTTCGAATGTAGCACTGTAAAACAGTAGGTTCCTCTTGCTATTAATAGTCTATTTCTGAAATAGGTTATTGATTTGGATTAACGGAACATTAATGCCATCAATTAACATATACACACGCACTATGTATAGAACAATAAGTGTATGATGACGTTGATGATTCGCGATTCCAAAGATAAATAGCAAGATAGATCTCGGTCCATAGAGTTATCTCAAAAATATGCGCATTTGCCCTGCAAAGTTGTTAGAGTCGCGTCAGGGCAAATTAAGACTCCTAACGATCGG
>JANSTU010011424.1:0-30102 GCA_027564075.1 Bolitophila hybrida | reverse complement strand
CGACGGAGAAAGTGGCAGTGGATCGGTCACACCTTGCGGCGCGGTTCGAACAACATTGCAGCTCAAGCGCTGCAATGCAACCCGTAAGGAAGTCGTAACAGAGGTAGACCGAAAACGACGCACAGCTCAAACGAACTCTACGGCGATAAAGGCTTTGGCCGTCAACCGCGTCCAGTTCTGCAACTTTGTTGCTGATGCCATATGTCCCGAATAGGGATCGAAGGAATTTATATATATAACGGCATAACGGTAATCTGAAACAGCGTGTTGGATCCGACATCAAATTAAATTGAGTTTGTGACGAGAAGGCGAACAAACGCCTGCTTTATCATGTATTAAAAAGTTTTGAAATATTTATATGTATATGGAAGCAGATCAAATGCTCGAAAAAAATATTATGAGACCGGTGTGAAATATATATAATAAATTTGTTGTGTTTTAAAAAGCCAAACTGATTTTATTTTTTTATATATAACTTATTACGCCAGTCTTAATTTTTGATCTGAAGGTTTGAGCATTTGAGCCAAAAACAACACGTAAACAACACGTAACCAACACTAACACTGGAAAAATCTGAGTTTCGAGTTTTGATTAAATAATACTATCTACGTAAGAAAACGCAACCTGAGACCAAAGCCAAGTTGGATAAGCTTTTTCCTGGATGATGCCGAATGATCTGGATGCCACCTCATGAGAAAACTTCGCAAAAATCCACGATGTGGTGTGAAAGACTCCAAAGTGAATTTCAGGAGGGGGTTAACTGAGGCCGTATGCATGTCATACGACAACAATATCATAGAAAACTCTTTGAATATGAAGTAGCTCTGCGTGCGATGATTTGCTCACAGTGGACCAAAAACGCATTCGTGTTACGACTTCTGAGCAGAATTTGGCGATGTATAGGTAATTCGAGTGTTTTTGCGCCGATTCATAACCATGGATGAAACCTGGATCAATTACTACACACCCGAGACATCGCAACAGGCAAAACATTGGGTTTCAAATGGCCGGAAAGATTATGGCTTCCGTATTTTGGGATGCACGTGGTATAATATTCATCAACTTTCTTGAAAAAGGTAAAACCATAACCGGCACGTACTATTCATCATTATTGGATCGTTTGAAAGTTGAAATCGCTGAAAAACATTTGAAGAAGAAAAAACCGTCGTGTAACTGGTTCTCTCAGCCATTGTATTCGCCAGACTTTGCCCCCTGCGACTATTATTTGTTTCCAAACCTTAAAAGATGGCTCACAAAAAAGCGGTTTTATTCAAATGATGACGTTACTGCTGAAACTGAGGCCTATTTTGAAGAACTTTCAATCGACTTCTATAAGAACGGTATAAAAAAGTTGGAAAACCACTGGAATCGTTGTATCGACCTAAAAGAGGATTATATTGGAAAATTAAACAATATTTGCTCAAAAAATTATCTCTTGTTTTCTTGGTCACGGACTTCTTGATCTGCCTGGTATAATAATACCGGGTGCGTCAATTGAAGTGGGTCCATTTAGATATTCAATAACTCGATATATTTTATTTTTTTTTATTATTAATTAAAAGAACAATATTAAAGTTTGTTATATTAATCAATTGGGATGTATCCGCCCTTTGCTCTTACTACGAGGCCAAGTCTCTCCCGGAACCCCAAACACGAACTCCCAATGACTTGTGTTGTTTTGCGCAGGCCTTAGCTTGTAAAAAATGCTCCATACACAATAGTCAAGAGGAATTAAGTCTGGTGATGAAGAAGGTCATTGTTTTTCGGAAATGAATGCCAGTACATTTTCAGACAACCATTTTTGGTTACTTTTAGCTCTATGTGATGGTGCGGAGTCCAGTTGGAATGTCCATCGACTTGAACCGAACATATTACGTGCCCACGGTAGCAATGCTGCTTCCAATACCTTTTCACGGTATATGAGAATATGAGTTGGTTTATTTTAATTTCTTTTGGGCCCATTGGCAGAAAAAGTAGCGCCGATTTATCATTATCGGTTATCGCTGTCCAAACCATAACCATGGCACTAATGAAACGATAGAACATTGTCTAAAGTAAAATTTGCACTGAGCTGCGATAATATTTTATTCGCCCATATTTCATTTGATTTTGAAGTTTTGTTTTGAAAAATCTTCGATTATAGAAATAAATAAAAATTAGTATAATTATTTTGATAATTGTTGAATATTTATATTATATTGTGTTATCACCAGGGATGGGAAAAACATGTAGGCAATCATTAACTACATTGCCTACATTTCGTGTAATTAATTGATTGTCGAAATGTATAGGCAATTGTCACTAAAGTTTAAACAATAAATGAATACAGCCTATTGAATCCGAAAGTGACAGCTAATACTATAAGTACTTAATAATTTTGTTAATTTATTTATATTTATGCATATTTCCAAAAGATGCAGAGACAAATAGTGTTTGGCTTAAGGCAATTAACAGATTTAAGTTTAAAACTTCAAAAGCATTTTGAGTGTGCTCAAATCTTTTAAATGACAACAATTTACCAATTCATATAACAAAATAATTTATTTATTAAGTCGAAAAAGTTACATAATAATGATTATAAACATCTACTATTTTTAAATTTTGTTTATTTTAAATTTTAAAATATTCACGTAAAAATGAAACGTCTGACGAAAATGCCCTTTCGGACGCTTGTTGGTGGAATCGTTAGAAGAAACTGGTAACATTTTTCTACTAACTCACCGCGAAAACCATCATAATCAAAACGCTCCATTCCCTTTTTATAATTTGATTGATGTCAGATGAATTGATGGTTCTTTGCGGTAGTGCCAGTTCTATGTGTATGGCTTGTTGCAATTGTTGTTGAATGCTCACATTGTCACTGAGACTAATACTTACCGGAGAATTATCATAATTTTGGCATAGGTTTGGTATAAGTCGGTTTATAATTGATGGCATATTTAAAAGAATATCTTTCTTTTTATTCTTTGAAATGAAAAACCTTCATTAGGAATAGCAGCAAAGGTATTGGAGTAAATCTGACATTCCAATATTCTAGATTTTAAAGATAATGCCATTTCGAGACTAAAGGGGGAACCTTTGTTTCTTTAGTTATTTATTAGAAATATAAGTGTGGCTTCAGCTATAAGCAAATTGACATCAACTGCAGGTTTAATTAGTGAAAGTACTTCAATGGTGTCAGAAATTATGGTGATTTCGAATTCTGAAAAACTGTTCGTCGGATCAGAGCCAACATCAATTAACGCCTTTTGTACATCTTCGAAGTAAATAAAATCGCTCTAATATAACCAGAAGGCTGATCCATCGTATTTTACAATCCAATATTATATTCAACTCTATTTTAAAATCTGCTATATCATACTTCTGCATCGTCATTTTTGATAAGCGATAAGCGATAAGCGGAAAATGTTAATTACTTTTCGTAATTTTACTTTAAGTTATTTCTGGAAAATTGCTATTGACTCTTTCTTCAGAAATTTATATATCAAAACAGCTGTAAATATCAGCAAAATCGTCTATACTTTCATCCGAGATATTAATATTGTACACTTCATCATGGACATCATTATTGTTATCGATATTTACCTCTGTCCGATTTTAATTGTACAAAACTGAAATAACTGCCAGTTGAATTGCATATGCAAAGCAAAGCTGCTGGCCAATAGCAATTAGCTTTCCAATTTTCTTTTTTACTGAAGCACCATCGTTATGTATATTATGTTCTTGTCGAGGTGCATATGCTGGCTGTGAACCATAAATACGTACTAGTCCGAGATTCCACAACCCATTTTAATGGTGAGTAATAATATTCATATAATGACGATTTCGGTTTGACGACCACTCATCGAGAGTCAAGCTAAAACGCTCATAATGTTCAATGAATTTCATTTGCAACCGATTTGGAATTTTATCGGCATAATCAATTACAATTTGCCTAATTGTTTTGGGAGATTTTGGTAACTCAAATCCCAAGGACTTCAAAGACCTATCAATGGATTTACAAAATACTAGAAATGGCAGTCCATCAGAAGAATTGAATTGAATGAATATACCGGTAAGCGGTATACCGGTATTGCATCCCTACTTACAGCTATGTACGAAAGAAGTTTCGAAATTGTCTGCCGAGAATCTTGAGAAAATTGTTCTAATCCATTGATGGACAAACAGGTTTTTCCAAGGAGGTATATTTGACAATTTAAAACTGAATGTGAAAATTAGTAGTGCACAAAAAATGTTATCACTGATGATTGACGAAATGAGCATTCTACGTAAAATAGAATACAATGGACAAGATAATAATATAACCATTACATATTTTTTAGTTTAAAAAATACTTATATTTTTATTCAGAAAATAGGATTTAAGCATTAACCTTTTTCTTTTAATAAGGTATGTTAATCTTGGCCCTGGCTTCGAAAACGAGTATGCATACAAAATCTACAATGTATAGGAATTTAAGTATGTTCAGTTACGTTTGATGACCTTAATTTAAACCAAAACTGGCAGAACTGTTACGTTGTAATGTTGATCAAACATTTAAAAATAAAAAGCTATTTTTTGAGGTCAACGATAGCCGAATATTACTCTTTTATGATCCTTGTCATACAGTTGATTCGAAATACGTATTTAATTATCAACATATATTAAAAACGATATTTTGAAATTGAGTCAGCCAAGATTTTTTTAAATTAGTCTTCATAGACTAAACCAAAATTAAATAATAAAAAAAAATCTCTAAAATATAATTTAATTATCTTCAATATTTTTCTAAAAATTTCAAATTGTATTCTTATTTTGTATTTAAAGCTTATTCAACTGATCCCGTACAGGCTTTAGTATGAGTTCAAATAATTTAGTTTAAGGTTTGACATTATTTAAGAATGAATTTAAAATTATAATGATTTCTATAATTTACGTACATTTTATCTAATCACGTGTTGCTAAAAAAATAAATTGTCTCAATTCACTAGCACTTTTACATTTTTCACACACCCAAAAGATACATAGTTAACAATAAAACCAATAATATGCCCACTAAATTGTAAAAATCGGTTGGCATCAAGCCAGCACGCGTTCGTCGTCACGCGACACGTATAAATAAACTTTGTAGACGGCGTGGAAAAACTGGAATAACAGGCCGAATGTGCGAACAAGACGGCTTTCTCCCATACGTTTCATTTAATTTTTTTTTAAACGGTTTTCCTATTTGCGATGTTGTAATAAATTTGAACGTATTAATGGTGTCAACACGTCTGTATGCAGCCTTCAGGCTGAATTAATTTCGATGCTCACAATATTTATTGTTGTTAATATATAATAGTTATGTTAAAGAATTTTAGCGGGAATGTGTAAACAGAAAGTTTGTGTTTTTTAAGTGGCTATTTAGTAGATACATGATCTGCTGACTTTGAATCTACATGACATTCAATTATTTTGTTTTGTTTTTTATATATTTTTTTTTAAATGTTTATTACAACTCTATGGATTTAGGACCATTAGGTCTCATTTCAGTCAGATTTCTTTTTTTAAAACACAACACAACACATTTGATTTTTTTAATGGACGTACATACAAAGGTCCGTGCCTTCACAAAACCCGGAACAGGGCTATATAATCTTCGCCTGTTATTCCCGACGACTTCACCATTGTTATCAAGAACTTCTTTGACAACAACCGTTTTTATAATGACTTGTTTAGATTTGCGTAACGTTCCAAGTATTGTCGTTTTTTTGTCAGCAAATACTTCGCCAATTCCATCGTTGTGAAAAAGTCGGCCACGATGTTAGAATGTACCTATCAAAACTTCAACGATTTCGTGTAACCTACACCCCGTGCATTAGGTACATTGTCTCGTCTCCTGTGTAAATCTTCACTTTCAAGGGTGGCGCTATCGGTAACCCAAAAGAGTTTCAACCCGTACTTTACTGATTTCGATGGCATGTATTTCAATAGGCGGAATCATCCACGAAAAGCCCTCAATTGCTTGTCGATTGTTAAAGCACCAGAAAAAATCCTATTCATAACATCATCGCTTGAACTGGTTGGTTGCATGGTGGCATGGGCTCCAGCCCGAGGACTAACGGCATCGTCACACTTTGATACGGTTTGAAGTCTTGGAGATAATATCAATAATCGTATAGCTTCAGCTTTTGCTTTAATGCGTGACGAATTGTTGATTCAAATCAATATATCAATATATCAATATATCAATATATCAATATATCAATCAATATATCACTTTGAATGCAGCCATTATTCCTCTGCCTTGTCTTGTTGGCCCTATGACATAGCAGCTCCTGGACGAAAAACGTTCGCAACTGGTCGTCTTGCTGTGCCTGCAACGATTGCTTTTTTCATCCATTCTCGACCAATTTTAGGCATGGCATTTTCGCCATCAATCTGCTAAAATGTTTTCCGTAACAACATGAGCACCATATATCAGAACCTTAACGGCCATACCATCGACTTTACCACCTGGCAAAAGGTGCCATCATTTTATCGGACGGAGAGTTGTTTTTATACAGTCCGTATGAACGCGTTTCTACGCCGAAGCGGCTCAACATCTTATGTCCTGCAGTCTATATATTGATGCGTAATTCGATTTTGAGTTTGTAGTTTGTGTTTTGCATAATTTTCACTTGATGCGCTGTCGTACAAGCTATTCACAACAATTAGCCGATGAATGCAACATCCACACCGGTGAAATTATGACGCAGTGAGGACACGGTATTTAACTCCGGATTGAGACGATACGTAACCTAGAAAGCAATCGTGATCGCCAATTTAATGCAATTGAAGTGCGCAAAGAGACAGGGTCTATTTTAGTGAAGAATGTCAATTCAACTGAATTTCGAAATTCTGCAGACCGTCGAATCGAATAAAAACTAAATAACTGACATTTACATGTCTCACACACGCCGACTTACCGATGACATTTCGCCGTGCCGTCTAAAGCACCATGTGAACGCACACACGGCAGTCGCCGAGATATTTGCGAAAATAACGCCGTGTCTTATTGAAAACTAAGAAGATGAACAAGAATTAGATATCATCCAAGAGGATTCGGGAGATGATGATGGTGGAGGTGATATGTTGAAAGTTGCACGAGGCCAAATCCTTTCTGACTGCATTATTTTGCATATCAAACGCAAGTATAGTGAGGCTGAAGTCAAGATGATGACTTTGATCTACTCCTGGATGGACTCGATTTAAGTGTGGATTTTCTGGAGCAATCTCCTGGTATCATACCATAAGTTGCTACTTCGGGTCCCAGCATTCAACCGGCAAAGTGAGCGAGATATTTGAAATTTTCGTTTACCGCCATCCATGCCGTCGCTTACCCTTGAACCAAAAAGCATGGGATATTAGCATAATTTTAATTGGACAGTAGATAAACCTAGTACATTTTGCTAATCCCGCAAACCAATTACACTGACGTTGCCGACATGAGATCGGTAAGAGAAAATTACAAAATTTATTAATTTTGATTCCATTGATAATCACAATACGAATGACAAAATGAGGAAATTGAGACCATTTAATGTCGGAATTTTACAGTCGGAATTATCGAAGGATTCCAGTGTCTTTACCATCCAGAACCGAATCTCAGCTACGATGAATCAATTATCCTATTTGGACAAAGACATCCCGATAGATCCTTGGAGCACCTTGTCCGGGCGACTATCGCACATTATAGACGGCGGTGTGCTCGAACAGGCTTCAAGAAAAAGGGTTCAACCGAATGTAGTGTAGTATTTTTCATAATGAAATTCTAAACAAAAACGCACGATTTTTTTGATAAAACTTTGACGCCCTCTCACCCTTAAGGGGGTTAAGGTGTTAATAAAATAAAAAAAATTAACTTTACAAGACTCCTAAAATTCTGCCCTTAATAATGGGATTTAAAAAAAAATATTTCTATAATTTAAAAAAGATGAATAAAATCCTTATGGAAAATAGGGTCAAAATGAAAAAAAATGTATGTATCATCATATTATTAAACCCTCTTACTCCCCCACTATACTCATAATATATTTTTTTGTGTCCCTCTCCCTGTTTTTTTAACCCGCTCACTCCCTCCAATATACACACACATACACTAAAAAACAATTTGCCCCATGTTGTTGTCTTCCCATTCTTGCTGTCCGATTGTATTAAACTTTTTTTAAATATTTTTTTTTTAAAACCTTTCATTTGATACTTCCACCCTTCAAATTGACTTTTGATGTTTTGATAAAACTTTGACGCCCTCTCAACCTTAACAGATTTATTTCCCCAAATATTTGTTTGTGTTTTATTGTCAAAATAACTTAAAAAAGCCCGCTCTCATAAATATTATCCTAAATATTTGTATATATTGTTCTATACATGTTGTATATATAAATTGATGGCATCAATATCCCGTTATTCCAAATCAATAACCTATTTCATAAATAGGCTATTTATAGCAAAAGGAACCTACTCATTTAAAGTGATAAATTCGAAACACATTTCGGTCTGTCGGAAATCAATATATTATATTACCCTTTTTTATTATTTTGGTATTTTTGGAAAATATTCTTACTTACAAGATATTAATTTAAAATATTCCATAAATTATTTTTATTTATAATTTATCATTAATCATATAATTTAAAATATTCCATAAATTATTCTTATTTATCAATTGTAGAAAAAATCAATAATTATGTATTTTTCAATATATTTAAATATTTATTCTAATAATTTTCTCTTGAATGAGCATATTGAGCTTATAAGCTTACATACAAAACCCAAAAAACAATTCAATATTCCAAAAACTCCCATAAATATCATTCAAAACACCATCTTATGTACTACTTATCTTTACCTCTTTTCAATATGTGCCGTCGCATCGCGTGTCGCTTGATATTATCATTCAGTCTGTGAACGCTTGACAGATTGCATAACCGAGCGAAAATTTCACGATCAAAACCGTTTGAAAGAGTGCATGCTCGCAAGCACACGCTCCATAAATTCTCAAGGATCTCACGCGCTTGCTCGTCTTACTGGATCCTTGCCAAAACCTAAGGTTATTACGAAATTGCATATATTATATATGTCGGCTGTCACACACACAAACACATTTATACACTAACACACAGTTACATATTATTTATTTATGTAAAAATTCGCCGACAAATATAATATTCGATATTTTTGGTACTCTTGTGTAATAGCAAAAAAAAAATGGTATGTGAAATGTGATTTAATATTATAGCCGAACCGTTTTCTTTTCGATGTCTGGCTCATATGCATTTTTCGTATGTTTGTACTTATTTTATAAGATTCATAAGATATTGTGTGTACTTTAATATTATTTAGTCTGTAGTGAATAGATTTAGTAGACAAACATATAAAAAGTAATAATTTATCTTATAAGACAAGTACAGACAATGCAAATTTATATTCATAACCATTTTCAATTAGTTTTATTTTTGCGTGTGCTCGTATTGTAAGGCGGGTGCGTCTGTTTATGTTTAAGTGCACACCGCTCATAAGTTCTTGAATATATATCCATTCAAATGGTATAACGTGGCATAATAAAAGCCTACCGCATTACAATAAAATATATATACATGGAAAATAAATGAAAGCCAATGCGTGAATTTGTGGCAATATATGAATATTTATAATGACGCATGCATTTATTTATAGCTTTATTAATTATTTATGAATTCTCGTTAAATTTTATAAAAAATATATACACAAAGCTCAAGGATTAAATTTGTTTTGTCACTATTTAATGCAATTTTAGTTTTTGTCTAATTATCAATTTTGTATTGAATTTATAATGAAGTAAATGCCGGCTGAAGCAATAAAATTGAAATTTGTAATTGTAGGGCTGATTTTTGTATTATTTATAAAATAAATAAACTAAAAAAACGTTGTTGTTGTTTTGCCAAAAAATAATTTGTTTAAAGTGATATAATCCCTATATAATTATCGATGACGACTGCAGAGTTGTCGTCCGCGATGACGTATAGGTTCGCAGCTGATGTAATCCGCGATATTGTAACCAAAAAACGATAGAACCAACAAATACAATTACTTAACAATCCATCACTCCAATAATATCGTTCACCCCTTTTATTTCTCATTCCTTCTAAAAAAAAAATGGCACCCAAAAGCCTCCTCTAAAAAGTCTTTTATCAAGTTTCAGGATATTTTCGGGTTTTAATAGATGCCATTTTTTCGCAATTTCGATGGCAAAGACTGCGATACCTACTCCAATTTGGCTGCGTTTGTAGTCGCGTCTTTGACTAGTTCGTCTACTGCATCGTTGACAAAAAATTCCGCAGTGTGTTGGTATTCAAACTAGTTGCACTTGCGTACCACCATCCGAAAGTTCTCTTAGAATATGGCCGCACGCAATCTGCAGCTCTGTTGTCCTTGCTTCGATTGTCGGGGTATCTAGTGCAGACTAAAAATATCGCTCTTAGTTACGCAGTGAAAACTGATGACAGAAAAACGAGTTTTGGTTAGTTTCGTCAATAAATATGGCAAGCCCTGTTTTTTCCTCTAGTTTCGACCCATCACTCTAAATATATATATGCTGTTACATGTCTGCGTGGTTTTCCAATTTTCAAATATACAAGCAGCAGCAGATGCAAACTCGGTCTTTGACATGTCATTGAGCTTTCCCTCATGTGCCAGATTACATTGGGCGCAAGTAGATGGTCTAGGTACTCCGTTTCTTAACAGGGCAATTGCGATATTTTCATGTTGAGGTTTATTACTGGGCGGGTTATCGCTGTTAGGCAATTTTCCGGGTTAACAGAGTGCAGCCTATTCAGTGTATTTCGCAGAATCTCTTCAGGATCAGGTATGGATTTAACGAAGTACTGTTTTGCCATTTGCTGTAGGAGGAATGCTGCACTAGTCCCAGATTCGAAGGTCTCGCCATTGAATGCGCTGCAATCTTAGCATTCGTGTCGCTGAGATATTAATAAAGGCCACCATTCCGTACGCGATGACAGCTCGAATCGTTGCTTTGTATATGTTTAACATACTGGAAGGGTGAGCACCCCACCAGGTTTTGCATATAGATCGCATAAAGTTGACTCTGATGTTGCGCCGTCTACTAATATTGTTGATATGCTGTTGTCCGGTAAGTTCGTAGTCGAGACAGATACCGAGATATTTTGCTATACTTCTCCGCCCAGAAGTCGAGTCGCTGATGCATCATGTTTTCCAGTACTTTGCGCAAGCCAGATAGCAGACAGATTGGACGATACGAATACGCTAGCTAGGGATTTTTCTCTGGATTTGGTATTGCCATAACATTACAGTTAAACCACTCCTCTGGACAGGTACTGGTAGAGTAGCATTCGTTGAAGAGTGAATTCATGTATACTTCAGCAGAATTCGGCATGTTTTGTATTAAATTAAACGTTATTTGATCCAAATCAGGAGTTACTTGTTTTTTGAACTGAGCTTGGCGTCTTGGGTATTCTATATAATTTTCCCGGCTCATACATCTTTTAAACACCATGAAGGCTTCTGTTATGGCTTTATATTTGGTTGAACACTCGTCGTTCCACCAATCTTTAGGAGATTTTCTTGATCTACGAAGTTCAATTTTTTTTTGTATTGATGCTGCGTCAATTCCACTGGATAAAGGACAGACTGTCATTTGGTGGATGATTAAGCATATTGGAATCTAAACTGAGAGGTAGAAAGGGAAAGGGTATGTATCTTATCTCTCTTTTCTTCTCTGTTTCTCTCCTTTCCAGCCTTTCTTCAGGATTCGCCCTTCTTTCCTCTACCTATCTCCCTACTTCCTTCTCCATTACTCCTTCTCTTTTTATTTTCTCCCAACGACGGCAGCTTCTTTTCCTTCCCTTCTTTACGCCCATTTTTTTCTATCTTTCACCTTTTGTATCTTCTCATTTTATTCCTTACCATTTTTTCTTACTATTTTCCTCATCTTATTGGATTCTGTAATCCTTTATGGGACATAGGGCAACACACTAGATTCATTGAGCAGGTCATGCAGGTCATGCTAATATGCAGTGCTACTCTTATTCGAGCTACTGTGCTATAACACTAACAACACATCCCCGATGGTTAGGAGTCTTAACTTGGCCCTGACGCGACACTAACAACTTTTTGTGATATCTCTATGCACCGAGCTCTATCTTGCTATTTAAATTCTGAATCAAGAATCAACAACGTCATCATACACTTGTTGTTCTATAGTAGTTGTATATGTTAATTGATGGCATTAATGTTCCTTTATTCCAAATCAAAAACGTGTTTTTAGGATACATATTTTTTTAAATTTTGTGATTAAATTACAGAAAATTTAAAATTAAAGAAAAATTGGATCAAAGAAGGGCGGCTGCAGCCCATAATTCCGATGCATTATTGAATGTTTTTCGCGAAAAAGTCGGTGGCAGGATTTTTAAGGGACCATGGAGTTTAAAAAAGATGGTATTTTATGCTAGAAAGGATAATAGTACCCACAATAGTAACCCAACTTTGATCGAAACGGTAGGCCGTTACGATAATGATGAGCATCTGAAATACTTTTCTGACATTAGTGGGTCTCTAGGAGGGTCCCAGCCTCAGACAATTCCCAAATAGACTGCCAAGAGTCGTGTCTATATGTTTGGACATCGTGGCTCTCTGTCATATGGTTATAAAATTATTTTAAAAACTATACCGTACAAAAAACGCTACAAATACAAAAATTATATCGTTTGTTGTACGGCAACCGTTTTTTATTTTTATTTTTGGAAATGTACAAAAAAATTATAAAATTCAGCCACGATGACCAAACTTATGGAATCTATTCTGTAAAGTTCGTTTGGAAATTGACTGAACATACTTTTTGGCTAGGTCCTTCCTTGAGATCCACTGATGTCAGAAAAAGATTTATAATCATGAAAATTAAAATGAAAATGATACAATGATAATTACAGTGACTCGAACAGTAGTTGTTTCGATAAAAGTTTGTTACGCGTCAAAGAAATAATAACCGCTTACAAATTTTGCATTTCCAATTAGTTTTCCGGATTATTTATGTTTATTTTAAAATAGTTTCTGGTACAATAAATTTATAAAAAGAATTACAAAATTTAGTCGTTTCCAATTAATTGTCCGGCACTGTTAATAAAACCGGAGTTATTACAATTTAAAAATAATAAAAAGAAAACAATAAACTTTCAATTTTTAATATTATTAAAAAAATATAATATAAAAAGTCGACAGAATTTTTTGAGTATATAAATATCAAACATATGTTTATAATTCGTTTTAAAATTATAAATTTAAAAATAAACGAAAACTCGAAACAAATAATATCAAAATTTTGATATTTTAAATTTATAAAAAAAATAGAACTTTTAGAACAAAAATTGAAAGCATGTATAGTAATTCCAATTAAAAAAAAAGAATCAAAATATTTATAATAAAATTAAAAAAAAAAACAAAGAGATATCATCTGTCTCTCATTGGATCCTGTAATCCCTTGTGGGGCATAGGGCCAGTGTGCGATGCCGGATTCATTGACCATTCAAACCAGTTCAAACCCGGCCACCTCCCATAAGCCAGGCCAACGCGTTAACCCACTCGGCTATGGCTATGGTTGATATCATCTGTACGATTTGATATTTGGTGTAAATATGTACCCTAATACGGGAATTGATGTGTAAACCTCAGCTAGGTCAAAATTAACACAACCAAAAGAAGTCCTATACGCTGCTAGACACATGTAGCTCGGTTTTCTTTCGTATCCGTCTAAATATCGTACAAATAGAAAACGAACATGTCGCATACAGGCTAGTTCTGTGGTTGTGTCCGCGAGTCGTCAACTTTATAACTAGGCCGAAGACTGTCACGGTCACTTTCCAACTAGTCCATACCGGGAGCAAAAAAGTTTACACTTCAAAAATCTAATCTAATCTAAACTATAATTTTTAAAATTATTATAAATTAAATTGTAATTGTCTACAATTTTCTATAAAATACAAATGAAAAATATATCTTCAAAAACACTGGCAGCTTTTGCGTTTTTTTCAATAATTCTGATCTTTTAAGTGTCATGCGAAGGCAAGAAACGTCGAAAGAAATCCCAATTTTTTTTAAGACCATACCGGACCCACCTAATAAACAAACTGTGTGGGTTTAACCGAACAATAAATTCTTCCATAAAACTAAATTGGACTCTTTGATCCTCGTAATTGCAAACCAGAAAAATGTGGACTGATTTCTTAATAATAATAATAGCAATTATTCATAAAATTGGTTACAATCATCCGATTTAAGTCAAATATGCGCCGTTTTGTTCGATGACTAGTTCTTAACGAGATACCAACTTCATAATTCCCCTCTTATAGAAGCTCGCTTCTCTATTGGCAAAAAACTCGTAGAGCCAATTTTCACAGGCCTCTGTTGTGGCCAACTTCCGACTACCAAGCTCGTTCGGCATGGACAGAAACAGGTGGTAATCACTTGGTGCGAGGTGAGAGGAGAACGCCCATTCGAGCTCCCGGAGCTTCTGGCGCGTCACTAAATATGTGTGTGGCTTGGCGTTGTCCTGATGGAAGACAATTCGTTGTGCGGTGGAAATGGAAACTGTATCGGGTCCATAAACTGCACACATTTTATTGACGGCTTAAGATGCAATTTTGCCTTTGACACTCCTTTATTTTTATCGTGTGATAATCAATATTTTTCGTGTTTAATGAGTTTACGGTAAAAATATTAATTAGTACATAATATTTCATTATGATTTGTAACAAAATAACACATATTTCATTTAATGACTGATTTTAATGATCGTTAATTATATTTCAATTATATTTCTAGAAAAATGCATGATTTTGAAATGTTTTTCTCCAATATCGAGACCATCATGCAACACCAATAATGCTCTAAATATGAATAATATTTATCGAGGTACAATTTTCAGAAAAAAACTATTTTAAAGCTGTTATACGGGTCGGGACTCAAAGATATTTGGCTTGGTTTATTGGGGCTTTATTAAACAACATTTTGAAATATAATACAAATTCTGATGCATGCATGTTTTTAAGTATAATCAATAAAAGTATCACGCTATATATAACGAATTGTTTTAAAATAATTTGATCACTGATGTCTGTATAATTTTACATATAAGAAATAATATAAATATAAAATAAAAACTGTCGGATTTGTATATATAATAAAACGCTCATGCACAAGCTATTCAGTATCTACATTTGTAAATTATATACGCACATCACTTACACGACATAGCTTAAATAAATTGATCGATTTACTACCTCATACATATTATCTTCCTTGTATTTTATTCAGTTCATCGGATGCACGCGATATTATAAACATTTTGTATAATATAATGGTTACAAAATATAAAATAACATGTAATAAAAAAGAAAAACGAACAATACAAATTTGACATGCAGATTTGCAGAGCCCTAATACTATTGAGCATTATTTCTCGTTTTCAGTCGATATTATATTATAATTTATTTATCATTTGCCTATTACAACGTACTATATTTACTCGTTATATATTTGTTTACGTAATTCACTGTTATAGGCTAGAAATTAGAGTATTGATGGTGTCAAGTGCAGTTTTCGTGTTCGCTGCTAATGCTCACCATAATGATTATCGAAACGAACGCGTAATACGATTATTATCCGCGTAATGGCTGTAATTCAAACTGACTAAATATTCGCGTGTATTTGCCATGCGTGGATTATGGACATAAAACGATGTGGTATATACGGTAGTAGCTGCTGTGTTGTCGATGTCATAATTATATTAAATTACAATGAACCAACTGATTATATAATATGTAAATAAATAAATATATCATTTTTTTTTTATTTTTTTGTTCTAATTGCAGTGCGTACAAGATATCCGAGAGACATTGCGCCGTCCGGCTCGCACGACCACGAATGTCTTTATTGGGCAAACCCTTAAACTACAATCGTGGCGCACGACGTGATGCCCGCTACAGGAGGCTGCAGAGTCGCGTGTACAACTTCTTGGAACGACCCCGAGGAATTCCGGCCATTTTATATCACGTGATAGTGTGAGTACATTAGAATCTGAATTTCATTCCGCATGCAGAGTATAATGTATATTCTCATCTAACTCTAATATACATATATATATATAGGTATATGCATTATATGTACATAGCAATTATCTATATTAGCGCGAAAGGTATTCGCTATGGTTAAAGTTCTATTTCCGGCATTATGCACATATGATAATGAGAAAAGCCCGACGAACACGCCTTGGCTTGATTACGTTTTATAATGCTTTAAGCGTAATTTATTTTAATTACATGAATTGTTTTCTTTTATGTGTCTTTGTTGTTATTTTTGTTGCGGTAGCTTCGTGGGAAACATTAAATCGCAATTTTCCGGGACATTATATAGTTTGCACTTAAGCATACCGGATCTTTTGTCATCGGGTGTGGCGAAGGGAGCATTAGAAGAGGTCTAGTCAGGTTGTGCAATTTAATATGTATTACATATATATTTTTTATCGTCTATATATGGTTCACTGCAAACACTGCATCAGCCCAGATAATTATATAAAACCGTTTTTGGGGTAAACTTGTTTCGCCATGTTTCCGTGTGTATTTCAATTTTGTGGTTTTTCTTTTTTGGTTTTCATTATTAAATTCAAAATTCCAATTAGGCTTGCCCGACCACAGAATTTTGTATAAATATCTATATTAAGCAACTTTATTTACCTACACACAAATACCATAAAATATCATATACTCATGTTTATTATATTATTTTTTACTTGTATAAATAGTATATTTAAAATTTTTAAAGTTTTCCAGCCAAAAGCGAGATTTGCATTTAAAATTCGTGAATTATTTGTATAAAAATACATATAACATATTATATACTCTGGCTCATCCAATTAAAAGCAGCTTTTCATTAGAATTAAAATTATAATAACTTTCATTATTTTACATTCACGTTTTAAACAAAAATATATTTATAATTACAAGAACTTTTTGGATATTGCCGAAAACACATATATATATGTAAATATACATGTATGTATATTGTGTGATTTGTAGATAACACTAGGCGTCAAAATAAATATGTTGCGTTTCATATACTTTTCTTATGTATTTTGGCTCGCTAAACTCGAAAATGACAAGCATTTTTTTTCTATGGATAGGATTTTGAGGTATGATATTCTGAATAAATAAACAAAAATCGAATGTAGTCCCACATTATTGAAAATAAGATAATATATTTAATTAAAAATATATTTCTAAAAATGCGTACAGTAGTTTCGGTGTATCAAAAGAAATACGACAGAAAAAAAAAACATATTTTTATGTGAAAATTTAAGTCGATAAAGGAAGGAAGATCCATGGAAAAATGAAGAAATTATGGACAATTAGTTTTCTTGGTGTTTACATTCTATTCAATTAAATAGCAATGCAGAATATCATTTTATTTTCAACTCACTCTATTCTCGATCCGATTGATGGGGTCTCAATTGGGATATCGTCTCTATAGTCGCATATTTATTACATAGGTAGATAGATTTAAGTCCAAAAAATATATTATCTATCTATTTTTTTATTTTGTATTCAATGACAATGTAATATTGAAGAGATTTAAATAAAGATCAGTTGGGGAGATATGTCCCTGTTGACGTCACTTAAAAAAAGGACTAATTGTAATTGTAATTGTCTTTTCCTGGTTTTGGAATAAAGACGACTCTAGCAAGTTGCCACATTTTAGGGATGTAACTCAGTGCTAAACTAGATCTGAAGATCTTGAATAATAAATCCAGGTGAGGTTTTCCAAGAGTGTGAGTTGTTCTTATTTTTTTTTTATATTTTTTTTGCCTGAAGCATTTCATCGTAGAGTTGCTCAGGTCGTGATTTAACTTTATTTTCTAGCCGTCGTAGAGAACGCCTAAGTAAGTTTAACCAACATGGTGGTTTATATTCAGATCATGTTTCTCTGATTTGACAGCTTACTTTAAAGGATTCCGTAAGAGCATTTGAAAACTCACTAAATAATCTCTCTAGATCAACAACAGTGAGTGGCATGTTCCTAGGAAGATTTTGATTATCAACTGTTTCCCTATTAAGACTCTGTAACGTGTTACCACAAAAGATCTGCGTTTTTAAGCGCCAAAAAGTGTCTGAAGTCTCTGTTAATCTATTTTCCTGGCTAGAACCCAGAGATGTTGGCAAAATGCTTCATTCTGTCTTGGTTCTTTTCGTTAATTACGGTTAATTCTTAAAATAAATACTCTGTGATGTTATTATGCCGTTTAACATACAGTACTAAGCATGGTAACCTTAATTCCAACTACGCTAATACTTAATTAAAAAACATAAACTGACCAACATTTCCCACAAAACAAACTTCCTGACCTCATTTTAACAACCAACCGCGCAATCTGATTCGCTTCGCGGTTGATTTGTTAGAAATTCAGAAAGGATGTTTAGGTGCCGATTTGTTAGTGTCGACGGTTTGTGCCACGATCGTTACGACGCTGTCCTACACACTGGCGAGAAAGGTCAATACACGATACGCACGTCCGTGACGTCTTTTCCGTATATTCAACTGGCCGTCGGACAAAGATCAGCAATACCCCACTGCAGGCAATCTTATGAATACGTATTATTGCGGCTTGAAGCTGCTGGCACGACCTGTGCAGATTGGACCATAGTCTCCAAAAACACCGCCCCGCTTATGTGTGTGACCAGTAAGTAAGTAAATGTAAGTCACTCTGAACGTGTCGTAATTTCCACTTGGGTAATTGTTTGTTCCTGAAAGTTCACTCTTCCTTACTGTCTTTGACTCTGCTATGTCATTCTTTGCTCCCCGCCTTTTTCTTTACCATCTATCGCGTCAATTTTCGGCTCCAAAGATTTTCGCAGCATGGCCCTCTGCTTTCGGGCATTTGCGTAAATTCCTCTCTGATTTGTTGGACACCCATCGTCAGACCGGAATCATGATGCTTGGCCCAAGTTTTTAAACTGGCTCGACACGGCCTGGAGGTGGTTTCGGGTAGGCAGGCTTTCACAACATTCTTATTGGCACTTTTTTTCTTATTTCCTTCGGAGTATCTGCCCGGGCTCGTAGATGTCGCTGGTTATATACCTTCCAATACGTCGGCGCCTTTTATATTAGCAGCCTAAGGTATGTTGGTAATGATTTCTGAATTTAAATTGAATTCGATGGTTATGTGGTCGGACATCGAAATCATGCCCGTCTATAGGTTTCGGAGATTTTATATGTTTCAATTCTTTTTAAGCGGAGATTTTGCTAAGCTTTTTGACAGTAGAAGTAGAAGATTTATTTAACCATTGTTATGACGTACTCAATTTGTAAGATTCCATTTTAAATTATACTCATCCATCTTGAATATTAGTCATATAAAAGACATATACAATGAATTAAACGACCATTACATATGAGGATTCCATTACAATACGGTCGTATTAGAGTCGTATAGAACTTGTATAATTGTTTTCTAACGATCTCCTGTCATACATTTGTTTGTCGCTTCTCGTAGAACTGTCATTTCTAAAGGTCGTTAAGAGATCTTATTTAATTTTAAACGACCATTTCACGACCTTCCTCTCTTATATGACTAATCATTTTAATAGTCGAATATAAGTCTATTAAACAACCCTTATATGACTAATGATCGTATCAATGTCTATTATACAACCTTTATATGACCAACTACACAAAATAGAATTGTCTTCACGACTAGAAAATTTAGCTGGACATGCAGGTATCCGATACACACTTTAGAAACTCCTTTAGACTTCCTGCCTTTCACACGCTCTCGGCACGTTACGTCTACGTATAACTCCTTAGAGGAAGTCTTGTGAGTTTTTCGCGATCCAAACTTATGGCCAACCCGTTGTTGTACCGATGCAGTGATACAGTGGTTCAGGAAGCCGAATCCTTCACCAGAAAGAATAGAGGATCACAATAACTTCAACACAACTTACCTGTATTTGACAGTGGAGGACAGCCGTTAAGCAATCATGAATGAATTCATCTATCTCTAGAATGTGTGCCCTCTTACGCCCACAAGTTATGTCTCGTTACAGCCGACACCTGGGACGTGCCTAGTAGGTACTCAACCCTCAGGTTTGCATTTTTATGTAGATGTAAACCCGTGTCCAGAAGAAAAGTAAGTCTGTGTTAAAATTATCTCAACTTTTGTATTCCATCTGGCCCCACCCTTAAACTGTTGAAATTACCAAGAGAACGCGAGTCATCGAGAAAAATAAACCTGCATTCACGGCTTTGTTAGAAATTGGAATGACATCTGAGTATTAATAAACGGTGGGCACCGGGTTCGATATGCCATTTGTGTCAAGTTAACATATGTTGAAGGTTTATTATGATATAATATGTATTACAAAAAAAAATCTCACAGACGACACTAATGTCAAGCCAAGTATTTGCAGAGAGCAACTGATTGCAAGCAAAAAGAAAGCCTCTGGAAAACCGTACGATTGGATTACCCGAAATAATCACCTGATGGTTGAACTCTTCCAGAACTGCATTCGAATGTAATTCCGTATACGAAATGTTTTGAAGAAAAAGAAAAATATATCATAACAAGAATTTGCCAAATCAAATGAAATAATTTTCAAACGGGAAAACCGCCCAAACTTCAGACCCAAATGAAATTAAACGATTTGGTGAGTAATCTGAAACTACCAAAAAAACGTAATTACTTGCATCTCAAATAAAAGAACTTATTAAAGACAAGTCATCCTAGATACATTATACTACCGAGAACGGCAAAACATTAAGCGAAGGCAGACAACATATGCTTTTTCATAACGAATTGAACAAATCCAAACATTATTATCATCCGATGAGAATGAAGTCGGGAATTTATTTCGGATGGTTGCTTCAAGAATCCGGAATACAAGGTGATTATTCATAATTTGCTCAAGAATTATGCAAACATCGGTATGAAATAATATTGTTATTTCATTTTTGTATCTTTTCTAATGCATGCCTTTTTTGACATTCTTTCAAGGCTTCAGACATGTCATTGAAGATCCATTTCTTAAATTCCCACTTGGATTTTTCCCCTCCAACCTTGGTGACATTAGCGACGAACACGGTGCACCGTTTTCAGTGACAATAAGATAAGATAAGTTTATCAAAAAAAATATATATAAATCATTTTTAATATATTCATAATAAAACGTACGTAAAAAATGATAAACAAAGCATTTTTTGCTCTCTGTAATTTATTTAGTGATTTATCGACTTAAAGTTTCACGGAAAAATATGTTGTTTTCCCCGTATTTCTTTTGATTGCACTGAAACTTTTGGAAGAATTGTATGCATGATTAATTATCTAACCACATCAGTAAATTTTTACTTAAGTTATGTTCAATAATGTGATACTACGAGTATATTCGATTTAGTTATTATGTTATTTCTTATTCAAAAAATCATATCTCGAAATCCTACACATAGAATTTATTTATATTGCCATTTTCGTGTTTAGCGGGCCAAAAAACAAAAGTGGTAGGTTGCGCCTAAGTGAAGGAATTGTAGAATGTCAGATTTTGTCAGTTCACGTCCATTCCAGTTTTACAATGGATAAATACATCGATCAAAGAGTTTGACTTAAATTTTGCATTGCAAGGGGAATTTTGTATACCGATATATATATCGATGAAAATGATCCAGAAGGCTTACGGTGAATAGATCAAAACGTGCATATGAGTGGTAAAGTGAATTCTTCAGTCTTCAGTCGAAGTTAACATCGCTAAACTGTTGATTGAAAATCTTCATTTAAGTTAGAGACTATAGCGCTAAACTTTATGTGTCAATTTGACATTTATTAATTTATTTTTGTCATTTCAAGTGTCAAATTGCGTTTGTCTCCTCCAATAAAAGGACGGAATAAGACCAATATAAATGAAGTTTTATTTTTTTTAATAATATTATTATTATGCCTGACCTACATTTTTTTAATATAAATCCTTATATTATATTATGTTTTCTATTTATTTTTTTTAAATGTATCGGAACTGCGTGTAGCCTCAATTGGATGAGATATAAATCTTATTTTGAAATGGCAGGATATATTGTTTACGTGTTTAAAGAAATACGGATATAAATGGGACTGATATAGAGATGCTGTCTGCAATTTTAAAGGAATATTACACAGATATAGAGGCTACTTATTTTACTTTTTTTGTGGATCCCACGAGCCTTTCAGGCTGAAAAAACATAGTCCTTTTTAGACAAAGCTACTTTGAGCTGCCAATGTATTTAATAATTCATTCGGCTAATGTATTAGTAATTTATTAATAATACTCGTTTTAGGTACGATTGGGAAATTAATCCACTTCTCTAGATATATTTGAAATTAAACTTATTTTGTATTATTTTTATTCTTACTTTTAGTATTTTTATTGACACTACGACGCACGAGGGCTTTATTTATGATCCAACATTTGGTTCGAAATCATTCCATCAAAATATATAAACATAATTTTAACCGGCGTTTTTTTCAAAATACAGCTTGTATAAAAGAAAATAAGTACATATGGCTTTCCGTATATAAGTACTATATACGAGTACATTATATATACTGTATACGTGAAGCTGTCCTATTTAATTTAACAAATAAATATTATATAAATACGATTTATTAAATTCGACTCCAATTTAACATGTTTATAACATGTGAAATATAATACAACAACATCTATATACCCGCAAAAGTACAGCAAGATATCAAAAGGTACGCTTGCGTTTGCATATGAATAATAAAGTGCTCGGTCTTCAATCGAAAATTTGTAAGATACAAAAAGATACCATATTTATATGAAGCGAAAAGAAACCGGCTTACATAATGTATACTAATGTATATGTGTTCGCAAACATTTTAAAGCAATTTTCTGTTGGCGCGATGCGGGTAAACGCGGCCGAATGAAAAGTGTATGAATTCATGAATAAAAGAAACGCGCGGGGTGAGTGTATCTCGTGAGCACTCTATGTACATATATATATATATATATATTTTCTGTACATTGTTCATTGCGCTGCAGTAATTTGTTTTTCTTCCTTTGTTTGATCAGAATCAAAATTGTGTTTGTTCGCTTGTTGTGTATAATACAATAGAATACGAGTACAAGTACGCGAGTTTTGTTGTATATCCGTGCGCGCATGTGTAATTGTATGTGTCGCGGTTTTCAAAGAAAGCGCACGGCTAATTCGAGTTTTTCTTTTTTTAATTTAGCCTGAATCGTGCTAAGAAAGAAAAAAAAACATTTGCATTTTTTATTTGGATTTTGTATTATTTAAGTACTAGTACGCTGAGTAGCAGCGTGTATGTAATATTTATGTATATTTACGATGACGCGCACTTGTGAGATATTCTGCGGTGTCCCTTTCTAGTCTATTATACGTACAATGTAATACTATACCTATGTCCTATATATGTTTAAATTCTTCGAGAAAATGTAAATCTATATAAAGTATCTTCTCGGCCGCAAGTAAATTAAATATACAATTGCACACAGTTGTTGTTGCATCTTGAAGTTTATGTAATCGCAATCGTGATTGCTGTTATAGTTTTTTTTTATGTATCTTTGAAATGTTTTTGTTTGTGCGATTTCTAGTACTTTTATATGAGCTGAAACTTTTCCAATTTAAATGTTTTTGAATTACGACTAGACATTTTGTTATTAAATGAACTTTTTCTCAAGAGCTTATATTATATTTCTTGTGTTGAAATCGTGTCACCATTCATAAAACATTGAAATACTGTAATGCTGAACTTCGATAAAATGAAGTCATTTTAAGTTTATGTCAAAACACGTTTTTGTAAACTTTGAATTAACTCCAGAGTAGCATAAAAATAGAAAAAGCGAATGGTTCGAACATTTTGGAATTGAATTGATTGACATCACTGAAATTGATGCAAATAACCTTGAAGTAATATTACTTCCAACATAACTTACCTACTTTAACTACCTTGCCATATCTATTTATATACTCGTATAATAGAAGAAATGACATTACCATTTAAGCTCTGAGACTGATAACTCTTTTCTGGATTCAATTTCAGCCTAGCTATTGCGGATTGATGGTACATCCTTTTAATCAGAGTGAGCTTTATTCGTTATTGGGTGCGCCTCTAAAGTATTTAATTTAGTTACATTTAAATATTTCTGATTCAGTTAATAAAATGTTTGGAAAAAATTAAAAGACAGAATTTATTTTTTATTGCAAGAAATACTGTAATTTGAAATGCCCAAATTATTTTTTGTCAGAAAATTCATTTTTCGAATTCGAAATTTAAATAAAAAAGAATCCGTTTGCAAACAAATATGAGAAACTGATTGTCTCTTTGCATTGCAATTTTTAATTCTTCAATCTCCATATTATAAAGTTTTTATGGGTGATGGACGAAATCCTGATAAAAAACGAGGAATGCCTAAAAAGCAGACAAAATGACAACCAAATATTTGAAAATCTAAATCCTGAATGACAAAATCCTGGAAAGCAAATTTCTGAATTACAGCAGATTTTATATGTAAATTATAGAAACGTAATTTCACGAAAGTTGGTTTGTGCTAAATTTTATAGCCTATTAAGAGAACTAGGGTTTTATGTTAACAAACATAGAGAACAACATCTATTTTTTCTTATTTTTGCGGATTCGTCGGGAACGTGCCTATGCTTTGAATGGTTCAAATTCAACTACGTTGTATGTATAGAGTCGTTTAAAGAAACGTACTGACGGCGAAACATTATTTGATGAAAACGATGACTAACATGACTAACATCAAAAAAATTAAACGAAGTTTGCCGAATTTTTACCGAGATTTACCGAAGTCATGGTCCTTTTCGTTATACATGTATCATCGGTACTCTCGTCTAAATCATTTTCAATAATAAAACACAAACAGGTCTATGGAAACATAACGAAATTATGGACAATTGAGTAAAGTTATCAAAGTACGCCTTTTTACTATTTTTCTTGATTTTTACCAACTAGAAAAATGTTATAATCACAAGGAGCATTTACGTTTAGTTTTCCAACGACTTCGAGACAACAAATTCACCATTAATATTATAGCAAATGCAACTTTGGTAAAACAGAGGTAAAATGTTTGGGGCATATCATGACAACAGACGGACATAAGCTACTTCCACAACAAGTTGACTCAATCAACAACTTTCCTCGCCCAACAACTGCCGACCAGTTCAACGATTTCTAGCCACAATAAATTTCTACCACATATTTATTCCTGGATCGGTAAAACCCAAATTCCACTCTAAAAACTAATTCATGGCAACAAATACTTCGTCAGTGCACTGAACACCGACACAATCGACGCATTTCAGTCATGAAAACGCGATCTCACCGAAAACACATTGCTTGTTTATCCTGCATGTGACTCAAACATCTCGATTTTTTTGGCCTTTAACAAGAATCGCGCACAATTTGTGAGAATGTGTATTTCCTGTCAGAGATCTAAGGTTCACAAGCACAACAAATCTCCAATTTCATCATTTTCTCCACCTGGAGAGAGATTTGCGCATAAAAACGTCGATCATAGTTGTAGTTGGTCCATTGCCTATATCAAAAGACAACCGGTACTGCATTACCATTATATACAGTTTAAACATATGGCCTGAAGCTATACCGACTCCTGATATTTCTGCAAACACCGTAGCAAACAACCTTATATCTGGTTGGATTTCTCGTTTTGGTGTTCCCATACAAATTACAACTGATTTGGGCAGACATTTTGAGTCAACTGTTTTCCGAGAACAATCGAGTATAATCGGGTATAATCGAGCGATTCCATCGAACCTTGAAAGCCTCCATCATGTGCCATCAAACTTCTGAATGGTGTGACCATGTTCTGATGGGCCTCCGAACAACAATTATACTGGACATCAAAACATCTTGGAACTACACTGCGTTTGTCAGGTGAATTCTTCGTCTCCAATAATGTCAAGACCAGCGAGTCCGAGTTCGTCTATGATTTCCAAAGAAACATGACTAAACTTCTGGAGACGCAACCGATAATTCACGACAGTCGCACCCACCGCATTTGTTCAGAAGAGCTTGGACAATCCAACACATGTGTTCGTCTGAGTAGTAGTACAGGTTCATTTGAAGTCATTGAAACATTTTATTTATATTATTTATATATTTATTAATAATTTATGAAGTCGTTCATCAAAGATTTCAATCGACCGCTTGAAAACTGCATTTATATAGGATGTTCCTATTCTTACGAATCCAGATTCATCGTCCTAACTTGCCTATCAAAACAACTAAATGGGCCGGATCATAAAATCTCCTGTACGCTTTCACTAGGAGTGTATACTGTGGACCACTGTGTAAATATTGTAAATGAATTGATGAAATGAAACACGTGCTTAAAATAATCTTCAAATTGAAAAACTTCTGATCCAATTGGAATTCAACTTGTGGTTACACAAAATATTGCTGCTTTCTTTGACTTTTAGACAACAACGCAAGTACAGAGCATTACATAAAGAAGGACTAACAGAAGAGAAAGAACGTAACAGTGGGCAGGTACAACGTTAAATATGTGGCTCTCTTCAAAATTGAGAAAATTATTTTGCTACCAGTCCAATTCAGACTTGATGGCCACGCATTACATTGAACGAAATTAAAACTGCAGCAAAAAAGAGAATAAATTCCTAGAAAAAACACATTCTTGAACATTAAAAAAATAATATTTGTTAATTCAACCAAACAATAAATTAATTATATGTCAGTTTTAAGATAATTAATTAAAATATAATAGAACAAACTATTCAAATTAATTCTTTGGATGTATTTTAACAAGAAGCCAAAATCTAATTAAATAAAAATAACATACAAAATTATTAAACGAAAAGTTTTTTATTATTACATTAATTTTAAAATAAAGTCACAAAGTCTACTAAATATCATCAAAATTATCTCCTAAAAGTACTTTTCGGAATTCGAATATTTTTTTTCTTACTTCTTTAATACTGTTTATTTATAACTTATAAAAATGGCGGTAAATAGACACTTTTCACCATTTTCTCCTATAATACTTGTATTTTTAAATGCGAAAGTTGATCAGCATGGGATTTTGTCAACATAGATCATTCCGGAATGTCATTTTTTGATGTAACTAACAAATTCTGATATAATCATGATTTAAGGTAAAAAAAAATATTATTAATTTTTATTTCCCAAATTTTCCGCACTAAGGCCTCACGTATGTCTGATTTTTAAATTTCACACCACATTCCTGTACTCCGCCTTTGATTTTAAATTTAAATTTTAAATATTTAGTAAAAAAATGATCAATTTTACTTATGGTCGGGATTTCAATCACACATTTTAAAATATCTCATTACGTATTTGCACAAAATGACTAATTGACTTGAAAAATCAAATCAAATCAAATCGCGTTGTTGTGGATCATAAATCTAAAATTAACAAATATATTACTTTTTTATGTAAAAAATCGTGTTTTCAAATTAGTATTTTTTAAACCATTATCATTTTTATGCAAAAGGTTACTAAAGTTACGAGTATTTAAAAATGTTTTGATGATTGAATTATTTGTTGGCATTATTTTGGAGGGGCGTACTTTATAAACAAAATGGCACACAAACATAGTAGATCTGGGCTCATCCGAAAAGCTTTTTTTTAAGATGTTTCATTATATTTTCGGGTTTTAATAAATGTATTGTGTCTGATTTCATACTTATTAAATGTTAGAATAAAACTCTAAAGAATATATTTTTTTTCTAAAATGTCCTGGTAATTTAAACATGGCGCCGATTCAAGTCGGTTAATGGCAAGCAGCGAAAAACCGTGCCAAAATGGTATTTTTGAAAAAAATTTGCAACAATCAGACAAATTTCAATATTTCCGGTCCTAATGAACCTTCCTAACGTAATTACTGCATTTCTATTTTATTGATACAACTTTTCGTTCTCAAGTTAGCCACTCTGGGAGTGGGTATAAAAATACGTAGAGACATAAACAAGGACGGAAAACGTTAGTAAATTACTTTTACTTTCACGTAAAAAAGACCTCGAGTTGACAAATTGAAAAATGACAGAGCTACTGCGGTTTAAAAAATCGTAATCGTTTTATGCTGTAACTAACTATAATTAACTATTAACTCATTTTTGTTTCTTGGCTTGTTTTGAGCAATTTCAGTAGACATTTCACCCCAACAATTATAATATACAAGGCATTGGTCAGGGCTACTTCCACACCAGCTTTTTACAAAAATTCTCATGTTAAATAGAGAGTATTACAATATTTATCTGAAAATTCCAAGAAAATAAACCAGTATTCTACTGTACACTTTTGGCCATATGACATTGTGCAGAATCATCTTGAAAAATACCGTTTACTGATTTTCATATTGATTCTCCATTGTTGGAAATAATGACCTCTGCAAAGTCTCTGCATATATACTATAACAGTCAAATCAAGGCATTCGTCCTTATATTTGTCACCTAGCCTGCGTCGTATTGTGCGTTTTTCATCCGACCCATCAATGTACATTAAATTTGGATTCATCAGAAAATATGACTCTTTGCCAATCTTGTAAAGTCCAGTTTGTATGTTCTTTAGCAAAATTTAAACGTTTATTTTCATTTCTTTATTAAGCAAAGGTTTTTTCGCTGGTAGTTTTTACACAAAACCAAAGACTTTTTAGTTCGGGGCAGAAGTTCTTCGATCCCTCTATGCCTACCTCTTTAGAAATCGATTATCTGCATCAGGAAAAGCTTTTCTGGGTCAAGTACCTTGATATATCAGAAGACGTTACCAAAACCACTACCTCTGTAACGAGCCTAGATGTTTACACATCAATTCCTGTGAATGCAGAATCGCTCAAACCAGTTTTTTCATTCTTGTACTTAGCTCACAAATTTTAGATTAATCATCTCATCTGAATTAATCAAAATGTGCTAGTCAAAAAAAAAATCAAATCATGTGAGGTCATGTTCTGACAAAAAAGATTTATTTTGGTCAGCTTGTTTAAGAACTTTTTTTCCAAATCATACAGAGCTATTGACTGAAGCTGAAATATTTCACCGGCAACCGGCAGCTGTCGGCTTGAGCCGGTTTTTCATAGTAAATAATGGCGGAAATGGGATTTAAAAAAAAGGTAATCCCCTCTAACATATAAGGTGATCGACCAAAAAACACAAACAAAATTTGGGGAAATAAACCCTTTAACGGTGAGAGGGTGTCAATTTTGTTTATCAATTTTAAGGTAAAAAGAAATAATGGTACACATGAAAGGTATTTAAATTATGTATGATTTAAAAAAAGGTGAACAAAATATTGTTTTGTATTTATGTTTATAGGAGAGGGTAAACAAAATATGGTTAATTATTAAAGGTTGGTTTTTTGAATACCGTACATTCGATAATTTTGACCCTTTTCAACAATCCTAAGCAGCAGTTTTATCCCCTCCAACCATAGAGATGCTAAAAGTATTAAAATTTGACATGGTTTGTTTTGTGGAAAATAGGCACTTTTCACTATTTTCTTCATGTATGTTATATGCAGTTTCAGGTTGTTAGGATGAATTTGTTTGCATGCGCGATAATCTCTGTTTAATATAGATTATTTTGGGTTAAAAGTAGTTAATCAAAAGGAATTTGTTTTTCTAGAAAATATTTTTTTTATGGGCTGGTTTAGCAATTTGGGTGACTGTTCTTGCTGGAATAGCTAAAGGTTTTGATGTCATTACATTTGTATAGTTCTATTTTTTTCCAGAATAAATATATTTTTTTTATATTATTATTTTTATGTAAGATTTATGTAAACGAATATTTTTTTAGGTTCATTGTAATAATAGTCATAAAAATGGAATTATTCGATCGAAAAATTTCGTTTATAATAGGAAAAACTTTATAACATTTAGTATATTTGCATGCTGCATTAACGCGTTTTAAATCCATTTAAAATATAAACGAATTTAATTATAAATAAATGCTTTTATATTGCAAATTTGTGCATTTCGCTGACGTGGTAGAAACAAAGGGAGCAACAAAACCACAATATAT
>JANSTU010011413.1:0-15464 GCA_027564075.1 Bolitophila hybrida | reverse complement strand
AAATGTCTCCCAAAACTGATATAGAAGTCCAGAAGATGTCTAAAATACCATATCTAGAAGCAGTTGGAAGTATACTTCCATATAATTTCTTACGCTAGTCCTAATAATGGATTTTCGCGCATCTGAGTCGGCTATAGGCTAAATCGCGAACATCATAATCTAATATTAGCGTAATAAATTATATGTAAAACAAATTAAAATAAGATATGGTTTTATAACACAACATAAATTGTATTGTTTTTGTATTATCTGTAAATCTGTGTAGCAAATTAATGTTTGAGAAGTTCCAGGTAATTTTATATACCGCATGGAACATATTTAATAAAAAATATACTTCAAACAGTGAAGATTGTAAAAAATAAAATATGTGATATTATATTGTTTAATTATTTATTATTATCAAGGATAAAAGCAACAATATTTATTCATATATGTTGGTTGAAAGTTTGACGAATGTCCGTCGAGAAAGCGTTGTTAGCACAAAAATGATATTAGGAGCTTTCAAAACTTTAGTGTCGGTATGGACGCAAGTGCAATTATTATAGATAATGGTTTGCGAAAATGCTAAGATTATTTTCTTTGTCGATTTTCATGTCCAACATTTGATAGCTCGAAAAATTCCCATATACCACCGGTGTCATGGTTATCGGAATACATAAATGCATATGGTTCAAAAAATATTATTGCAGTTTAAATTTTTTTTAGATAATAGCTTAAAGATTTTTTGCTCTGTAATTGTATTTTTATTTTGAACATTGATTTTTTTTCGAAAACATAAAAGTTTTGCAAGAAACAAAATTTATAATGCTTTAGTTAGAAAACGCATAATCAAAATCGCTCAAATTATGCTCGTTATCTAAATTAAAATAAATACATATATGGCATATTAAATTAACATTTTAGAATGCTTATTTGAGTTGTCAATATGAATAGAACCAGATTTTGTTGAAACATTTGGCGTGGCTGCCGATATGGCTGAATCAACTTATCATAAAAGACACATTCAATTGGTATTTTAGTGTCAAGCCAGCATTCCACATCGATAAACATTATTTGTATTCGACCATTGTAATGGCAAATAACCACAAATGTTTGACTAATTAGTTGCAGGTAGCCTTTACAAAAACATCTTAAGAGGGAAGATGGGCATCAAATGGATGGAGGTGGTCTCCAATATTAGATAGTGAAGATGGAACAGACGAACTTGCATATTTCTCAATGTTGAGAAAGTGAAAGTGGATCGGTCACACTTTGCGGCGCGGTTAGAAGGGCTGCAATGGAAACCACAAGGAAGTCGTAGCATAATTTCATCGAAAACGACAAGGTCAAGATTGAGGAGCACAGTCTCAGGTGAGCTGGGTTAAATAAATTTTACAATTACAATATGGCCGTATTATTGTTGCGATTTCCGGAATTTTCGTATAAGACTATACTAATTTGGATCTTTTTGGATACTGTTGAAAACTAAATTGTTCTTTAGAGTGGACTTTATCCATGCTCTGGAAGCTGAGAAACGGGAAACAGAATCTTGCATATTTGACATCTCTTAATAACTAACACAAGAATAAAGTTAGTTAAAACGTTATTCCACTGTTTTCATATTGCTTTGTAGTTCTCTCTGTATTAATTGCATGTAATGAGTATGTAATCATAGAACGGGCTCTAAATGCGTGTACTCGATTTGTCTTTCGTTTACGAAAATATGACCACCTTGCCAGTTTCCGTAATATGATTCTGGGATCGCTTAAAAACTTATATTAGGTATCACATATGCGCCTTCATTGAAAAGACTTTGTCCACTTCTTGTCTTGATAAGCTGGAATTAGGCCGATCTCAAAGAACAAGCCAAATACGGGTACCTTGTTTTAATAAAATTGCCTCAAGAAACTCGTTTTTCGTATTGAGTCCTGTGTTTTCGAACTTACGTTACGTTAGAGATATTTTCCCAATAAATGTGTTAAGGAAAGGTACAATAAACATAGAAAGAAATGTTTTTTGAATGTAGCACTTTAATCAGTAAGTTTCTCTTGTTATTAAAAACTAATATTTTAAATAGGTTATGGATTTGAAATGAAATAAACATTCATTAACATATACACACGTTGCAAAAAAATGTCAAAATAGCATTAAATGATATTCAATTTTAAGTCTGCAAATTGTCATTTGCAGGCCTACCAGAGATCAATTGCAATCAATTTTATATGAAACATACAAAAATACAAAGTGTATAGACCCAATGAAAATCGATTGCTGATAGTTGTCAAATCTTTTCTACAAATTGTTATTTGTAGTTCCACCGCAAATCAATTGCAGGACGCTATAGGTCTTAATATGAAAAAATCAAACATACTTTATAAAATCGTATCTCCCATGGGTCAATGGTAAAGTCGACACGCTACAGATTCAAATGTCGAAAGTTCTAGTCCAGGTGAAAAAAATCATTAAAAATGTATAGTACTCAACATAAATTAAACATTTATATGTACTCAAACATATCAAAATCGGAAACAAATAACATGATTGGAATGGTAAAAACAAGTTCTATCAAAGAGCACAAACTAGGTTTTCCTTTTTTTTTAAAGAAAATAAAACTCTACCAATAAACTTTTGAAATTAGAAATTATGACACTTAATTGAATTGCAAGTGACCATCCTCTGCAAAAAATTACTTACAAATGACCTTTCAATGGAGATCTTTTGCAGATAATTTTCTTACATTGCAAACAATCTGCTTCTGCACATGACCTAATGCAAACACATTTCTGCTAATCACCATTTGCTGTTTAAATGCAGATGAATTTGCAGACATTTGGTTATGAGGGGTATTTTCAGGATTTTTCACATTTGAATCTCTGATTATTTGTATAGGCTAAATAACATGAGCTGGCCTTGATTTCACAATATTTTTGACAAGGTCCATGGTTAACGAAATAAAACGAATGCGTTAATGAAGTCTTTACAATACAGACAGAAAACATCAAAAATGCACTTTATGGTGCGGTTATACCTATATAAAATAATTATATAAAAATAAAATAATAAAATAATAAATAAAAAAAATATATGTATGAATTACGTTTCTGAGGTGATACTTTAGATATATATATATAATATATATGTATTATATGTACATATCTGGAAGAATATTTAAATATATAAAGAAAATACAAAAATAGTAGAACAACAATCAAAAAACTAAACATCAAAACATAACCCACTTTAATATTCGGACAGTTTTTTTTAATTTACAAAAAATATTGAATTTGGACAAGACTAATATTTAGAAGTATTACCATTACTATCATTTGCCATTTTTAAACGTTTCCGTTTTTTTGTATGTTCACTTCCAATTTTGCTCCATTTTAAAATATTCTGCAATTCAGTTTTATTCCAAAGATTTTCAATTGGATTTAAGTCAGAGGACTGTGATGGCGTATCTATAACATTTGGGCAATTATAAAGCAGCCAGTCACGTACAAGATAGGATTTATGTTTTGAATCGTTAACTTGATAAAAATGAAAACGATCCAAAATACCTAGTTTTTCAGCACTTTGCTTTAAATTGTCCCTTAAAATGTTGAGGTATATGTGATTGTCCATATTTCCTTCTATAAAAATTTCCAACACCAGAAGAACAAATACAACTCCCAACCATAACAGAACCACCACCATGTTTCACTGTCGGTCATCTTTGGTTTGGTGCAGTTTTGCCAAGTTTATTCTTTTTTTCTTATTTTTGTCATTAAAAAATGGCTTTTTCCTGGCTATTCGTCCATTGTATCCACATTCTCGAATAGCTCTTCGGACAGTTTCTACGTGGACGACTTCTCCTCAAGCTCAGTTTTAATTATTGGTGCACTTATTCTCGGATTCTCTTTTACTTTAATATAAGCCTGTGTTTATCGTGGCCATTAAGAAGTTTTGGGTGATCTTTTTGAGGTTCTTATATCTAAAAACAAACCAACTGTACTTTTTTCATGTTAAGCAAAGAAGTAATTTCTCGGTATGATTTACCCTTTTCATAATTAAAAGCTACTAATTGCCTTTGCTTGAAGGTGTAATTTTTGTTTTTATAGCTCATTTTAAATTATATAATGTGAAAATTGTGCTAATATAATTTACTGACATTTAAAATTGATAACAAGCCTTTATATAATTTTTTGGCCATATTATGTGCAACTTGATTATTTTGTCTGAATATTAAAGAATATTTTTAAAGAGTTTTGATTATTGTTCTACAATTTTTTTTATTTTCAACATTTTTTTAATATTCTTCCAGATAACTATTACCTAAATTATCATCTCAGAAACTTAATTCATAGAAACATGAAATAATGTTTTAAACATTGATTTAAAAGTACATTTTTAGTATTTTAGCAAGTGTAACTGTATAATAAATTAATTATCATCATTACTTGTTTCTACCAAATTATGTTGGGGAGGGTCAAAGATTTATGGAACGCTACGAAATAAAAGAATACAAAAAAACAAAATATTTACAATATCTCCCTGATAATTTTATGGTATTAGTTTCTTGGTGTTAAATCCCCCTAAAGTTACAAGAACAAGTTATAATTAACTAAATATGTTTGGATAGTTGTCCTGGTCAGAAATCGAGCCATTAGTTTTATATACATTTTTTTAGTTTATTTATTATTTAATTATTGTGTTTATCTTATCTCTATCTTTATCTTACACTTACAGTAGCAGACAACAAATTGAAAAACGACGTTCTTGTTATATATTTATTGTACCAGAAACTATTTTAAAATAGATAAAAAAAAATATTTTTGTTTTTTGTTTGCTCCAAAAAAGCCAATGTTTACTCTAACGGCTATTTATTTAAAGGGCCAATTGAAAAAACATATATTAAATCAGGACAACTAATTGGAAACGCTAGATTTGTGTGCTGTTATGGTTTCTACGATGCGATGTTTTTAAATGTAATCGTGTTTGCAGGTTTACTTTTTTTTATTTTATGATTACATTATACAAACAAATTGGATCAAAAAATTAATGAAAAGTAAAATTTTTTGGAAAAGAAAGACCCTGAAGTTTTAAAAAAGGTTGGACGGATTAATAATGTCTTTTCATTTGAACCTTTAAATAAGTTACCGTTAGAGTAAAACTTTGGACAAACAAAATGAATACAAGCTATAAGTATACTCATGGCAGGCAATATCTTAAACAAATTAAAGTATTTGAGCTATTTTAAAAAAAAATCTGGACGATAAATATATATAAAAATATAAATAATAAAATATGTAATTTCCAATTAGTTGGTCAGTAGGTATATGCTGTTATATGTTCTTTATTGTATTTTTTTTAAATGTACACCTTTTAAACTAGTAAAGAGTACCATTATTGAAAATGCGCATGTTGGATTTAGAGTTTTTTATCATATTTAAAAAAAATTGTAATTTTTATTTTTTATTATTTTATGTTTTTTTATTTTATTATTTTATATTTTTTTTTAATTTCACGAATTTTTACCAAACTTTAGCGAAGAAATAAAACGTTTCGATTTAGAAAAAATCACACTGAAAACTACAAAAATATTTTGTTCAAGCTGTTAATCCAATTAAAAATATAATAATTTCTCACTCACTATATATACAGCGAGCCTGGCAGCCAATGCGATGATTTATGTAGACATGCATGTTCCCAAGGTTTGGTTGGAGTGCGTGTGTTTCTACGAAACCGAATGTTACCATGTAATGCCACCACTTTATTTTTATGTTTCTTACTTGTGTGTGTTACCTAGTTTATTGAAAATATACATTGTCTATTTTTTAAATATGAACAATAAAATATTTGAAAAAATAATAAAATGTAAATTGTATAACATTTATTTATGTTAATACATATATATTTACGTAAAATGTTTGTTTACTCAGCTTTACCGTATGCATATGCAGCTTTATTACATAAACGAATTGTCAAATGTACAGGAAAATTATTCTATATCTTACACAAATGTATAAATACATAAAAAGACGAGTTTGTAAATAGAACATAAAATTGCTTTTAAATTTGCTGAGCAATTGTTTTTTAGGGATTTATTATACGACAAAGCACAGTCTCTTTCACTCAATAACAGCCCAGATAACCAAAGGATTTCCAAACGTTCAAAACGAATAATAAAACAAATTGTATATAAAGATTGTGGTTACATAAAAGAGTTATATTCGTACTTATGATAAAACTCTTTCGTTTTTTTTTGCGTGAAATGTATAATATGCTTATTGTGATTTTACATATCTGTATTTTTATGTACGCCAAGAACTAACATATTTTATTATTATGTGTATTATTAAATTATATCATTTGTTGGTCCAGGTTGCGAATGACCAACATGTTTACACAGCTGGTCAGACCATTTTATGGCAGATATTTTTAATAAAAAAACTCAAATATTTAAAAATGGAGTTTATATTTGGCTACATTTTAAGGACAAAAAATCACACCCAATATCATCTTTTAACGGGATGACTACAGGAACATTATTTATAAGACATATAACTATTCATTTAAATTACCTTTATATAAACCTTCTATAAAAATATCAATTGTATATTTTTAACTTTTTAACTCAAAAAATTAATCCTTAAAAAGTCATGATCACATCATTAGAACGGACAGGAAATACGGCATCGCTTTGATTATGAGAATGAGAACATTATCAGGACGACTAAGAAATTTGTCAATTACGCTTAGATCTGCCCAGACTGACATTGAATGTGTCCAAGAAATCAGAGGTTCATAATCGGATTCTGTCCAAAGTAGAGACTAAGTCTTCTACTATACAGAGATAAAGAAGATTCGCTTGATTGTGGATAGGCATTTCTCTATCCAAAAAGGCTTTGGTAAAGTCAAGGTATAATAAGACGCTAAGGTTCTTATTATCCAATTCAGATCTGACATCATCACTAATTTTAAGCAGTGTGGTATTACCATTAGATTTAAACCAAGAATCTTTATCAGAAAGTAATTTTAATTTTGTTGCCATTTATACATTTTTTAGCCTAGAGTTGAGCATCGGTGCATAATATTTAGTCTTTCGCACAATCCTTTAGTAGCTAATTATATTAGTGCAACAAAAGAATCCCAGACTTTTCTGTCTTTTTTCATTCCAAAATATCTTTTGCCATGTCAGTATCAATTGACGCAAATTCAATTTCAGCATGTAACCATGGACATAAATTAGTAGTTTTTTATCATACTCAAAAATACAGATCTCTCAAAAAGCTCCAACACGATATTTTTGAAAAATTATATTTTGTCATCAATTTGGTAAAGCGTATATTTTATCCGAAGGAGACGAGATATTATTTATAACTTAATGTTTCTAGATAGATAGATAGATTTTTAGATTTTGCAGGGCAAATGCGAATATATTTTTGAGATATATCGATGCACCGAGATCTATCTTGTTATTTATATTCGGAATCTTGAATTCGTCAGTAACCTATTTCAGAAATAGGCTACGCTTAAATAAAGGGTCGTTAAATGTACAGAAGTTTAATAAAACCATCAACCCACTGTGACGATATCAAGTGACAAGTCTTCGACAGTAAAGTCTTACGCATTTTTCGTAACCGTCAATGATACGATAAGGATATAGTTAATTTCATCAATGTTGGCAGACTGCGATCACCGTGTTACTAGTTAACTGTTCAACTGCAACCCGGATGAAAAAGAAGTTCGATAAAAAGACTTCGCTGTTTCTGCTCTTTGTTCTCTAGGAATAATGAATTGGAGGGCGTTGGCTGGAAATTGCTAAAAAATGTTTTTTACAAATTCAATTCGGAGAATGCTTGTTTTTAAAATACTGTATCTGAATTTGTGCATGCAGATAGAGCGTATTAAAGATAAGCCCCCGTTATATTTCATTAAAAAGATATTGCGTTCGCAATTACATCAGATTACCATAACAAATTTAGCTCGGTTAATGTCAACATTAAGACAACCTAAAAATAAATGCATCAACTAATTCTCAAAAGTATACACACAACTCCATGCAAAATAATGTGCAGCGCGATTTGCCATAGAAATATGACATTAAAAATTATTGCCTTTTTTAAATTAACTATTTTTTTAGAATTTGTGTGTTTTTTCATTGGTATTGATGCAATTACCCATTTAAACGAAACATTAGTGACATATATTATACAATATAATCCTAGCTTAAGCTTCAATTAAATACAAATAAAAACTAATGAACAAATCAGCACTAAAAAAATCATTGATAATTGAACATTATTGAAATATTGATTTTTATACTGGTGACAGCAAATTCTGGGTATGAATTACGTATCTCGAACAATCAGCTCTAGTATTTGTCACTCGCACACTATCTATGCTTGGCATCATGTAACGCTTTCGTTCGAGCAGACGAAAATCATATTGTGAATTGTTTTTTATACTAATCGTAGCATGTTAAACAAATGTCAATATACTTCAAAAATATTGTGTTGTTATATAAATGTAAGGCTACGAATTTAGCGCACACCGCATAATTTTATTTTGAATTCCAAAATAATTAAAATCGCACAGGTAACAATTAAAAAATTCTTACCAATTAATTTAAATGTGAACTGTAAAAGTTACAAAATTGAATTCCAAGCTCATTGGAATCACCCTATGATCAAAACCTTTTGAAACCCTTGGAAATAGCGAATTGTGGGTCGTGAAATATTATCCTGTAGAGATTCTGATTTCGGTTTTCATATCGAGCTTTTTACTGTGTTTTTTTTAATTATGCACTATGCATTTTTGCATTTTCTGTCATATATTTTTTGCTTTTTTTTGTGAGCAATATTTTCGATGTTATTTAGTTTTATTTTTGATGTGTATTTTTATTTATTGGTGAGCGTAAAATTGTTTAAACAAAATGAAATAACAATAATAATGCTGTCGGTCGCGTTTGATTCCTTTTCATCTGAAGATGAGGTTGATAGGCATTTTCGATAGCGAATAAGACGCATACACTTGCGCGATAAAGTATCATTTAGCCGATAATGCGTAAGTTATATAAAAATGTTGTAATACAATTTTACTATTATTTCTAAAGTTTAATTGAATGTTTACATATTTCAATATTTACATTTTTAGATTTAGGAGACGATTTCGTGTGAGAATGGATGCATTTAATAATATTTTGAACATTTTGGATCTTGATAACGTTCAAAGACGTACAGCTATTACATCAATAATAAAAAAGGCATAGCTGAAATTACCTTATCAAAAATTGTCAGTTCTACATATTAAGTTCGAAGAATCACACAAGTGTAAGATGTGGTTTCATGAAAAATACCAAATTCTAGGCGTTATTGGGTGCGCATATACATACATATATTAAAGCGAATAGTTGATGAACATATGTACATTAACAGAAAGGGAAGACACAGTATCAACACGATGATTGTGAGTAGTATATTTAGGCCAAAGTGAGGAACGCAAGAAACTACCTAATGCTTGGCAAGCAGTAAAGGTTAATTCCACTTTATTCGGAATATTCAAGGGAAGGTGGCGTATTTTCAGAAGAAAGGAAAGGATGACATAGACCAGACTTTTTTGTTTTTTTAAACGATTGCGCAGCCTTTCACAACATATGTATGAAGTTTAAAATTGATATTTCAAATGACCAAGTAACACCACCTCAAGATGAAGACCGATACTAATATCGGTTTTACAGACCCCAACGAACCCGATACATTTGCCTTCTTGTTTATATTATAATATTCGCTTGTAATGATAATTTAGATTTCTCTAACAATATACAATTTTACTTTAACAATATGTATTTATAGCAATAATTTTAGATTTGTTTTTTAAGTTGCATGGCAGTTTTTTCGTATTATCCTACAATGACAAGGACGGCTAGTATAATATTCAATTCATGAGTTTAAAGCTTTGATGTTATTTACTTAGGGTCAACATCAAAGACATTATAATCAGAAACGAGTTTTCATAATAAAACACAAAGCGTGAGCGCCTGTCGCATAGTATGTTGCTTACACAAGATTTTTACAAACCATTACCTTGTATACAAACTTTGGCATAAGTTAGTGTACAGAAAAGACATACATAGTTTATCAAAGACTTATCAACACTATATAAATTAGCACACCATAAAGTTATTATATAATATACATAATAACCGACGCAATTGACGAATGGGTTATGCCATGTTTGATTCCTAGCATACCGAAGTGTTATAGTTAGATCGGATATAGATATACATTCAAATTTCTCTAAATATGCTCGGAAAAGCTTCGTAATCGAAAAATCTCAATTGAAGTATATAATCTATATTTCATAAAAGAGTCGGTAAAACCTTCTCATCAAAACAATATTTAACTACAATTACAATGCTGTACTGACGCGACCTTTTAAAAAGGCAAATATATAAATACAAATATGGCCAATTACTTTCAAATAACACAAAAGAACTTTAACTGTTTTTTTATAAAAAAATGATAATATTATTAATATTATTAATACATGCATTATTATGTAATATTATTAATATTATACCTAAACAAAAAACCTTAATTAAATTAAATTACTTTTTAGACGTAAAATTTTATATAATTTAATATAAAGTAATATTTTATATAATTTGTTATAAAAATCTATTTTGATTTTAAAATTTGTTGTTTGTAAATATAAAAACTAAGAGTCGTGTTTTGTGAGTGTTAGAGCACAGTAGCTCCAATAGGAGTACCACAACACAAAACAGAACATAAGCATGACCTGACTAGTCGTGTGAACCCGTAATGGTCAATGAGTCCGGTGTGCGACATCGCATACTGGCCATATGCCCCCCAAGGGAATACAAGATCCTAAACAACTGCAGTTCTTAAGCAGCATTCTAAAATGCACACAACTGCTTTTAAAAACTGCAGTTCTTTAAAAGCACCGACAAAATGCACCTATTAAGTATAACATATACCACTCCAAATTATTTTTTTAGTATTCTGTAGCTCTGGTTTTTCGTATCATTTGTTTGTTAAAATTTAAAAAAATATAAAATATATATATATAAATGTATACGATCATAAACACTTCCATTAAAAAAATAAAGGAAAATAAAAATATGACTTTCATAATACAAAATTGATATGAATTGTCTATTATAATATAATATATATTGTTATCTCTATTATATTTTATATGTATTACATTACCTCAAAAATATCAAAAACATATATTCCATGGAGCCTATTTTCATGAACAACTGAACAATACAAATTTACTCTCTCGCTTACGCTCTCTACAATTCTACACAGTTTTCCCTAACATCCTCTTTGCGGGTTTTTCCGAATCGCTCTTTCCATCGTCACACTACCCAAACAACACAGTCTCATCGTGTACCAGAATTTTAGTGAATGAACGCCGCTTTCCATCCAGCTCTGTTAGTCTGTTAGTCGTCGTTGAAGCTGTGATCCGCAAGCATCTAATTTGTCGGTAGTTGTGCAATTTCTTCAATATTGGCAACGTTTAATACGTACGTTTAATTAATCGCAATTCGGCGCCGTTTATCACTTTTATCGTGACGTGTGTCTGTGGAAAATCGTATAAACTTTGTCTTACGTGTACGCGATTCGTATGAAAATAAATGTTATTTTTGCGCGCAAAGTGAGTCTGACATCGGACTAATAAAGCAAATGCACACAAAGTTATATCTTTATGTAGTAGTTCAAACGAAGATCAATCTTTATCTGATTGAATTGTCAAAACAATTAACAAAGTGTTAGTTGTGGCGATGGCGGTCTTTAATCAAATAAATTATGCTCCGTAATGTTGAATACATCTTAATAGGCATTTTCGGGTCGTTTTACAGTGAAAATGTGTCTTTTGTTTTGAATGGATGTTAAATAATATATTACTTAAAATTGTTCAAATTTGTGTCTGTATAAATGGCAAGCAGCTGCGAAACCCAAAAGTGTCTCAAATTTGAATAATGTATACAAGGTACAAATATAGGGTTTACACACATATATAATATTGCAGTGTGAACGTCGCAGTATTTATAGTGTTTCTGTATTATATACAAATTTTGGTTAACATAAAATGAAGAGTATTACGTAAATTATTTATTCCATAATATTACCTACGTATTTTCAATGCTTTTTCAGTGCTTTTATTTATACATCAACCATATGACTTATACTATACATTAGCATTTTTATTCTTCATAAATAAACATTGTAACATACATATTACATAACATATTGTATATTTCAAAACAAATTTAATTATTTTGAAGATTTCTATTTTTTTAATCAACTGCTCGTTTTTTTCTACATTCAAATTCATTTCATTTATAAAAACTCTGTCGCTTATTTTAATATAATGTTTTATCCCATATAAATTTATAAATTACAATATGTACCATAATTTAACATTAACAAGACATTGAAATATAATATTTTTATGTCGTTTTTTAATTTTGTAATTATCAAAACACATACCTGTTATATAAAATTTTAACTTCCTAACGTATTTTAAAACTTTGCCGACATAGCCGTAAAGTTTTTGTTAAAATTAGTTTTTAGACGTTTTTCATTATAAGTACACAACAAAAAAGCATATCGTAGGGTGCTGAGACACACAGCTAGAAAACTAGGAGCTAGCAAACTAAAACTAGCCTATTATATTTGATTATAGTTTTATAATAGCCCAAAGAGACCATATTCAATAAAGTGTTTTGATACAGACCAAATCTCAACGTTGTAAATCCATTTTCAGACGAAATGACTCTATTTTTCTGCCGACGTTGACCCTTTTTATAATATTGTTTGCAATTCACGTTGCTAGATGTTTTTTTTGCACATTCAGTGTTGAAAACAATTTATTCAAATGTAATCTTTAAAAAAATACACATTTTATCTTTAGCACATAATAAAACATTAAAAGGTTTAGTACGGAAACTGTTTTTTGAGAAGGCATTTTTCTATTTCTATATCTAGCGACTAGATAAAATAACCGCTATAGTTTTTTTGATATAAGTTTCGGCACCTTTAGGTGAATATTACTTACAAAAAATAGTAATGAGTTTAATTACTTAAAAAATAAAGTAAATTTTGTATTCTTCATCTGCAGTAATTAGCCGTGAAAGTTTTGTACGAGCTCTTTCAGCTGTGTCGCTTCCACAAATGCAGCATTTTCTTTCCATGAAAATAAGTTTTCTTGGACGAAACAATTTATAAGTAAATTAACTATGCAAAGAGATAGTCATCTCTTTCTTTGTTTCGATAGAAATCACGTCAATTCGTTGAAAAACAATTCGTTGAAATACAATTCGTTGAAAAACGGCTATAAGACAACTCGTCGAAAAACCATTTCTATCAGAGATGGGAAACAATTGCCGACATAACCGACAACATGATTATTTTAAAATATAGTTATTATCAATTGACTAAATTGTTGCGATTTATCTTTATCGAATTACAATAGTATTTTAAAAAAATCCCAACTAACATTTTTAGCCAGATAATTCACATTTTCCGCAAATATTTTGCACTAATTAGCCATTACGACAATGCTAAATAGCCAGAAAGTGCATACATTTTAGTAAAAAAATATGCACAAATTTGACAATGTGGTACTAGACGCCTATCATGAAAATTACTAACCATTTAGTCATTGTAAATACTTGTAAGCCAGAATTATTAATTGGCACCTAAATCTGCTAATTAGCATATATTTCTAAATAGTTGTGTAAATATTTTGCTAAATAGTTTTGAATTTGTACAATTTAGCAGCAAAAAATATTTTTTTAATATTGTTATTTGTTAGATAATATTATATTTAATCATGCAAATATTTTTGATGTACCTGATATGGTATTATGTATATTATTTATATATTTGATTATGAGTTATATTTTTATAATAAAAATTCGATGGTTTTCAGACCAAAAAGTAGGTTTAAAGAACAATGCATCGTGTAATTTTAGATAAAAGATTGTCTAAAATTAAAAGGCCAACAAAATTGTTATGTATTAATAAATTTTATTATTTTAAAATATTATTTTAAAATCTTAGAATTGAAACAATTATTAAGAATACAAAACTAGACAACTTTTTTTTTTTTTTTAATAAAAACAAACGCTTCCATTTTTATTCTAATTCCTGGAAATTATGGCGAATAGTTTTAAAATATTTAGAAATTAGAATTAGAAAAACTAATTTGTCATTTTTACAAAATAGTAATTCTAAACACAAATTGGCACATATTAGTACTAAATAACGATTTAAAACTAAATTACTCGTAAAAAATAGCTAAAAACAGCGAAATAACAATAAAATTTGACAAATGAAAATAGCTATTTCGTTGTAAATATTACTATATGTCTATTGTTAAAATTACTATTTGGAAATTCGAGTGACTATGTGGTCATTTTGACCATTTGTCAAAAAATACAGGGTGTCCCACCTTATGAGAGAAATAACCTTACCACGTGTTACTTGGTTCATTCTGAGTAAAAAATTGGGGGGTGAGCTTTTCAACACCCACTGAAATACAGGGTGTTTAAAGAAAGCATGTTTGGAGTGGTATATACCAACACATCATTATTTTTAACTTTGTCAATATTTCTCACAGGACAAAGAAATAGGACTTATTTTGTAGGTTATTGAATAACCAGTTTTATAAATAATTAAATTATTTACATACAAATTTTAAATTTGAAGTAATTGCTCTTCAAAATATATATTTTTTTTTGTGAAATTTTTTATTAAAATTGCATTGTTCTCAAAATAATAGTCTATATTTTTTTTATTCTTTTTGTTATTTTGATGCGCTATAATGTCACCTATAATTTTACTACAGAAAGTTTTTATCTAGACTTTACAGTTTTCGAGATAATACATGTTTCATTAGTACCTACTTAAATTAAAAATTATTAACATCAAATAAAAAAAAAATCCATAGTCCATTTTTTAAAGTAAAATCACTAATTTTGAGTAATAAAATTTTTATTAGGTCATAAAGAACAATAATTTATTATCTTAAATTTTCAATATGACGAATGCATTCATCACATCTTCGCAGGATTGCTTCCTTCATATCAATATTTGAAAGATTATCTGCTAGTTTAACTTCAATTCGTTGATTAAGATGATCAATTGAATTAATCTTTACGGCATAGGCATACTCCTTCATGAAACCCCATGCATAAAAATCCAATGAATTTAGATCTGGAGATCTTGGAGGCCATTGAGAGGGGCCATTGCGCCCAATCCATCTGCCTGGATACGTTCGATCTAAATATCGTCTAACATTAATTGCAGAGTGTGCAGGAGCTCCATCTTGCTGCAATATAATTCGGTTTCTTAATAATAATGGTACTTCATCATTCATTATAGGTTGTAGTTGTTGCAAGAATTCAAGATAGTTTTCTCCGTTCAACCTTGGCGGTAAAATTATTGGTCCAATCAGAGTGTTACCAATTA
>JANSTU010011402.1:0-15467 GCA_027564075.1 Bolitophila hybrida | reverse complement strand
TATACATATACGCATATATATATATAAGTTTTCTCTTTAATTGCCATGACAAATTCATGTGAATAGGAATCTGTAGTTCCGTGATGGGTTGAATAAATTCCTGAAGTAATCCTGTTGGTTTCGATTCAATTAAATACCTATCACATTCCCGTAATATGATTTCACAGGACCAGGTAACGCTTTAATAAAACAATGTAACGCAATCTGCTTTATACGGATAACGAGTGGGAGTATACCGCAGTATCTGACTCTGGTTTTCTTTAATACCCCTTTGATAAAGAATTGCAGCACTCGTTTCTCGAAAATCGATCCAATCATAGTAACCAATTAGATCACGAAGTCTGCTGCATAAAAGCAATGCAGATAGCTTTCTGTGTGAAAGTTATCTGAAGGTCAGCCGACAGAATTGCCAAGCAATTTTCGTTTCCTCGTCCTTTACGGAAACTGAATTGAGACGGGGATATTTTGTCCAAGTTTTGCGCCCAGAAATCCAGTCTCATGTGCAGAAGCTTTTCCAGCTAACATTATTAGTCGTGAAGACTATTCTATTATGTGTAGTTGGTCGTATTAAGGTTGTAAAATAGTCATTGATACGACCATTAGTCATATACGTGTTGTTCAATAGTCATAAATTCGACTATTAAAATGATTTGTCATATAAGAGTCTTTCTTATGACTATATAGACGGAAGGTCGTAAAAAGGACGTTTAAAATTTAATAAGACCTCCTAACGACCTTTAGAAATGACATAAGGAGGTCGTTAGAAAACAATTTGGAATTGGAATCCTCTTTTAAATCATTTAATATGACTTCTATATGACTAATATTCAAGATGGATGACTATAATTTAAAATGGAATCATACAAATTGAGTAAGTCGTAACATAGGTTTAAAAAGATTTTCTACTTCTACTGTCAAAAAGCATAGCAAAATCTCCGCTTAAAAGGCATCAAATGTGATATTTTTATTTAAAGTAATTATTTGAATTTTTTTTCAAAATACTGGAATGATTTTGAATATACACACACATTTAAACACTACTACTGACAGACTTAAATCATAAAATCACTCTTACTTCAACCTTTAATAAACTCGCTAATCAAACCATTTTCTTTGCCTCCCTTCCTCCCACTCAATTGTTCCTTCTTTCTATTTTTCTTTGTACTTTTATTTCTCCCCCCCCTTTCTTACTCTTTCATTCCCTTCTTTCCCTTAATGACTCTCTTCCAGCCTTTCTTCATGTTTTCCTCCTTTCCCTCATCATTCATTCCTCTTCCATCATCTGTCTTCATTCTAGATTCACCCTTCTCTTTTCTTTCTCTCCCTAAATCCATTTCTACCTCTACCTTTTTACATTTCTAACTCTCTTCCTATATTCACTCTCTATTCATCTCTTCAACAAATGTAATAAAGTTCGTGGAATGAAAGAAAGTCTGTTATGTAAATTACCAAAAAAAAACTGAAAGGTATTTAAAATACCTGTTTTAAAAAAAATTTAAATAAAATCAGACAACCCTTAAGGGAGATAGGGCCAAAACGGTCATTTTTTGTATTTGTGTATAAAGAAGGAGGGCTGAAAGGGTTAAAAAAAATTAGAGGGTTAATAATTTTAGATTAGGAGTTTCTGCATACAGCCGTACTATTTTAGGGTTCGTGAAAATTATACTTTAGGCGTGGTGACAGTTCTCAGGGTTGTTTTCCCTTAGCGTGACTGAAAAGTGTTGGCCATAGGGCACTATTCCTTGGCCCTCTATCCGCCGTTCTCAGGGTTGTTTTCCCTTAGCGTGACTTAAAAGGTGTTGGCCATGGAGTACTATTCCTTGGCCCTCTATTCGCCGTTCTCAGGGTTGTTTTCCCTTGGCGTGACATAAAAGGTGTTGCCCATTGGGTACTATTCCTTGGCCCTCTATCCGCCGTTTTCAGGGTTGTTTTCCCTTAGCGTGACTTAAAAGGTGTTGGTCATAGAGTACTATTCCTTGGCCCTCTATTCGCCGTTCTCAGGGTTGTTTTCCCTTGGCGTGACATAAAAGGTGTTGCACATTGGGTACTATTCCTTGGCCCTCTATCCGCCGTTCTCAGGGTTGTTTTCCCTTAGCGTGATTTAAAAGGTGTTTTCCAACTTTAAACTATCACCACTAAACTAAATTCTAATTTCTACGAACCCTGTGTGCGGAAACTCGTAATCTTTAATTATAAACCCTTTCACCCCCCTTCTTTATACACAAAGGGTTGTCCGATTTTATTTATCTTTTTTTAAAAACATAGGTATTTTAAATACCTTTCAATTGATACCACACACTTCAAGGTATCACCTCCCCCCCTTTCAAAAAATGACATTTACTGTGTTTTTATAAAAACACTTTGACGCCCTCTCACCCTTAAGGGTTTTGATAGCGTTATGTTGGAATGTACTCAAATTTTTTTGCTCGATTAGTGAATTCACAAAATTCACCATCAAAAACAATATAGAAAAATGAAAAAAATTACGTTTTTTTTATAATAATTTACAATTCCAACGCAAAAACACCCTGTGCGCTCGCCGAATGCATATCGCACAGAACTATTTTGATGTTGCTTCATAACTTTGTGAGTCTAGAGTGCAATATACAATTTATATCCTCCCATTTCGAGTTCTATAGCTCGCACTTCTGCCCATATTTCGTTTGATGAGCACGAGAAAGATGCTCGAGCGCAATGGCACGGCGGGCGATGAGAAATAAATCGAATGTACTGCATAAATAAAAAAAAAAACTGTTATTTTAGTGTAATTACCGTGTTCGACGAATTATTGAATTATAAAGGTTATTGCATAAAGCTGCTGCTGCTGCGCCAAACACACATTTATTCAGATGTGTCGTGAACAATAGCACGCGCACTCGGCAAGGGCAATAACACTATACAAAATTATACAAGTGATCATCAAAGACTTGTGGAATGGACATCAAGGTGTTGTTTGTATATATGAATAATACGAACTGCATATCATATGCGCCGAATTATAATTGACAAAAGTAAATGTGCACGATTTTTTTTTTTCAATTTTATCACTTTTGTCGATCATCTCGAGGATGAGTCGTTTAACCCAAAATCATGCGGTCAAGGTCGTCATGGTCGTACATAATTAGTTTATTTTATTTAAATTATATTTACCATATTTATATTCAAAAGATCATCTTTTTTCTGTAACGAAACACGCATGACCTACACATAATTGATTGCTAATAACACCGCTATCGATAAATGTCGTGTATCATTAAGATTTTATGTATACCGTGCTATATAAACGAGCACCACTCGCTTCTTAAAGACAAGCGCGCGCGCGCTCTTTTACGATGTGCATGTAATACACAAAATTGTGCATAATGAATTGGTCTCACGAACCTCTTGAGATTACTTGAGCGCGCGCGTTATTATTGGTTATGCGCGCGCGTTCCGATAACAGATCTTACAATTTGTATACCGTTATTAACTTATTATGCACTCGGTGATTTTTTTGTATAATAAACTTGACGCTTCCTCAAGCAGGCAATCTCTATATATTATAATATAATCACAAACGATGCAAACCCTAATTCCTGCAAATATAAATCAATGATTGTTTGGTAAATAATAAATTATGGCTAAATATCATGATGTGCTCTTGTATTGAGTGTAATTACACACGTATCGTCGTGAGTCCGTTGAGACGTGGAATACAGAAAAATTGTGTACACGGACTCAACGGAATTATGATATGCCTCAGTTTAAATACATATAACAATCAATTTGGATTAAGTTGTTCGTTAGGTAATGTTATGTTTTATAGACATAAGACAATGGAGTGAATCTCTTGGAAAATTATGTGATGTTTATTAGTTTATCGGATATTTGATTTATGCATGCATCAAATTTAAAAGGTTTCTATTTGTTTATATAACCAAATAAGGTTAGGTTTCGCTATAGTTATGACGGCCAGAACTCAATTTTGATGGTTGTTCAATTTGTCATATGTAATTGAGCAGAGTCATAAACATATAGCCCAGCTAGCAATTCAGGTGGAGATTTACTTGATTTCATGTACATTTTTTGAGTTTACGTCATGTCGACGTGAAATATTTACTAATAAGGTAAAGAATTATTAAATTATGTCGAAAATAAGTAGACTGTAGTACCAAAGTAGTAACTGTAGCCTTCGGACCTCACGTCAAAACAAGAGTTCTATGAAGAACTCTTGGCAACCCTTGCTGTCATTCCCTGCGCTGATATCATTGTCACTCTAGGCAATTTTAACGCCAAGATAGGGTCCGACAATAAAGGGTTGACCCATGTTATGGGAATGACTCAACAATTGGTTATCACCGGTACATTATTCCCCCACAAGATCTGCGACAAAGTCTCATGGGTCGGAGACGGAGAAGACTTTGAACAAGTGCTCAACAACGAGGTGGTGCATTACTCCCATGCACCAGCTCCTCCACTCAGCTGTTCACCATTACCTATATCAACATGGCCCCCAGCCGAACTGAAATATCTAATGCTATAGCCAGCCTAGCCAGAGTTGAGATCCCCGGTGTAGCAACCGGGACGTACCTCCTAAGATAATCAACATCATGAAAGATATGTATGCCGGATCTTCTTGTCGTGTCTTACATAATGTCCAGCTCTCAGACAGCTTCGTCGTGTCAACCACTGCTTGAGGCGGATCTTGTGCATCAGATGGCCGGAGGTAGTCTCCAATATTGAATTGTGGAAACGAACCAGGCAAGCACCCGTCTCAATGCAAGTTCGACGGAGAAAGTGGCAGTGGATCGGTCACACCTTGCGGTTCGAACAACATTGCAGCTCAAGCACTGCAATGGAACCCGCAAGGAAGTCGTAGCAGAGGTACACCGAAAACGACGTGGAGGCGCAATGTCGAACTAGTGCTGGCAGAAGCTCATACGAACGGGACGGCGATAAAGGCTTTCGCCGCCAACCGTGTCCATTTCCGCAACTTTTATGGCCTATGTGCCGAATAGGGATCAAAGGAATTTATTTTTTTGTCGTCAAGTGGATGATGTCATCACGTCGGCCGGTAACACTGATTGTCTTGAATTTAACTAACATTTCAAGTGACATTTGGGTTAACTGTTTACCATGTAGATACCGGATGAATAGTTGACGTCTTACGTTTACGTAACATTTTGGATTAATTGTTTACCAATTAAATCCTACCTGCCTAAACTGCTACCCTGATATTCTTTAACGTTGTCGTTCTCGAAATAAAGGAATTCCTATTTATCAAGATTATTTAAAACAACAGGCCAGCACACATCCAAAGTATCTAAATCAAATAATAATAATAATAATAACATTAATACTTTTCAAAATAGACAAAAAGAATTTACATTCGTTACAGAATTTACATTTACATTTACATTCGTTATAAAAGTCTAGACTTTTAGCTTGACCGTGGCTCCACCGATCTTCACAAATATTTCTGTAATTTATAATAAAACTTAGTATATTTTGTATAGTATTAGATTATGCAAATAAAACTTGTGAGCTTGAAGTCTCGTAACTGAGGTTAAAATGCTGCCAGTCTTCTTGACTCCATCATCTTGATATAAAAACTTTAACACTGCATAATTATTATGACTTTTACTTCCGTTGCTTTTATTTGTTATGAATATAATAACTGGGTAGCGAGTCTCAGCATGGGACAACTCAAATCAAGCGTGTATAACGTGCGTTGCATATCGACACGATCAGTTTTATTGTCGAATTTCTGAAAAATGTATATCAATGTCAAAAACATATGCAATAATAGTAATATAAAATATAATATAAACTAAATAAATTCATATATTCATATTCATATACGCTAAAATAACAAAAAATAATACAATAGTAACTCCCGATGTTATGACATAAAATAGTTGCTTCATAACGCACGTACAAATCATTTGGAGTGCGTTCAAAAACAGTTGCTTGATTTCAGTAGATAGCATGTGAAAAATGTGCACAGAATCGCTACCCTGATTATAGAATGATGTACACAAATAAAAAACCAAAACAATCACCGGTATAGATGTGCGTCTTAATTTTTTTTTGTATGTCAAAGTTTTAATCTTAAATGTCATTTTTGTCTGCATCCATATATCCAATTAACTATAAAAATTGACTATATCCATATAACCAAGTTAAAAAGGACCAATTAAATCAATTTGCTACATAATTGGTTACGTTAGCTACATTTACAATCAAATCGAGACTTTTTAGCTTGCCTATTTTTAGAGGACGTTTCTGTTTATTTTGCCTTGTTTCCTAAATATTTTAAATCTTTTGCTTTTCTTCTAAGAACAATTCGAATGCCTAATTTTTGTAGGACTTTCAAATCGTTTTTCTTTCTTTTACTGTTTGCCTGTTTCTCAGAACTTTATCGACTCTTCTTATTTTCACTTTTACACTTCGCTTTTTCTTCTTCACGGAATTCAATTCACTCCTCTTCTGGCTCTATCTGGCTGCTCGGGTATTTAATTTGTTGACTTGGCTACTGATGACCAATCTGGTTTCTATTGTGTCCTCGGCTGGCTCTATCTGGCTGCTCTTTTTTGTATTCCCTGCCTATAACTGAGCTTAAGTCCTGAAAATACAAGCAAGCTAAAACGCACTTAAAAAAAGACAAACGATGTAGCCATGGAAGAATAAATATCAATTCGAATTCGAATTATTGTTGTTATTATAGCGTAATATACTAGGTCATTCAATAAGTCCGTAGGATGACACATAGATGGCGTTACTCGAATTTTGTCCATATTTTTTTGGTAGTACTAGCCTTTAAACGATACGTGCATAAATTTGACAGCAATCTGACTTTTGATTCGTGAGTTATAGCACTTTGTGTGAAACAACTTTTGTTTTTGAAAAAAAATGGAAAAGTGAATTTCGAGTTTTAATAAAGCATTGCTTTATGATGAAAAAAATAATGGATTGATAAACATTATCCGAACTCTGCTCCATCGAGACAAATGGTAGAGAAGTGGATTTCTGAATTTAGATGTGGTCGTACCAGCACAAATGATGAAGAGCTCAGTGGACGGCCAAATGAGGCTGTTATACCAGAAAACATCAAAAAAATCCACAAATTGGTTATGAACGAACGATGTAAAGATATCAGAAGGTAGTGTTTTTACCATTTAACACGAACATTTGGGTATGCAAAAGCTCTGTGCAAAGTGGGTTAGCTCACAATCGACCATAAACAACAAAGAATCGATGCTTCAGAGGGTTTTCGGCGCTATTAAACCGCAATAAAATGGAATTCTATTGTCGATATGTGAAAGATTTTGACCCAGCTTTTTTTTCCTGTTTCAGATCTCAAGAGAATGATTGCTGTAAAGAAATGTAAGTCCAATGATAAAGTAATCGCTGAAACTGAGGCCTATTTTGATGAGAAAGAGAAATCGTACTATAAAATTGTATCGAAAAATTGTATGACCGCTACAATCGTTTTATCGCCTTCGAAGGCAATTATGTTCAATAATAAAATCGAGTTTTGTTAAAATTTTGTTTTTTTCTTATTTATCCTACGGGCTTATTGAATGACCTGTTATGACTATAAACATGTAAAAATTTGATTTAATTAATTTTGTTTATTACAATATTTAATAATACAACAACAAAAACAAACAAACAAAACTAAAAAAAATACCATTCAATACTTTTTAGAAAGCATTAAGTACATATAAATACAAAAATCCAAACATTTCAGTAATTTATTATTATATAAAAAGAAATACAAGAACAGATATACAATATTTTGTACATAATAGATATATTATGATAAAAATTAAAAATAGGAAAGAGAGAGCGAATGTCAGAGAGATATATATATATATATAAAGAGAGAGAGAGAGGGCGCGTCTGAGAAAAACCTTATGTTCCTTGCAACATAACATTTTCTCGCGAATGTGATTAATCATTTTTAAATTGTACATAAATTCCTTGTTTTTTAATAAAAAATACAAATTGTGCAGTTGACGCGCGGCCGCGGCGTATTAATGAGAATCATTATATATATATATAGTTACATACATAATTATTATACATACTACAAATTATACGATTATGGCCTAGACCCTAGAATTTTTGTTTCCTAGCGTGTTTCAGTTAGCATTAAAAATGTGTTGTTTTCGCTTCAGGTTCCATGTTAAGAAAAAGAAAAAAACACTGCGCTTTTTGGCCATCATCATGCCACATTTTGTATTTTAACGAACTTCAAAACAAAAAATCAAGAATGCTGCAGTATTTATAAAAACAGACTTTCACACACACACCCACAGTTTGCCCAGCGCAGTGCTAATAAACAGAATCATTTGCTTCATAACATCTTGAAATAGGTCCAACTAAAAACATCACAACCACATGACAAAAAAAACTACATCTTTTTTATTGATATTATAAGAGTTTTCTATGTATGATATTTAATATATATATATACTAACAAATTATTATACTTTGGAGCCATTTGCACCGCAAACAAGGACGATTTAATTTTCATTTTTATTTAAATAAAACACTAATTAGTAACCAATTAAATAATTATATAAGTTTGTATTAAACGATGTACTATAATTTTTTATGTATAGCCGATAGTATTGTTTCTGTTATGCCGTTATTTTTTATATTTAAACAAACAACAGAGAAAAACGCAAAAAATTATAATGTATTAAAAATGTATTCCTCTCGACAAATTGATACGTCGAGAATCGACAATAAATGGTGAGAAAGAAAAATTAATACAAATTCGTTTTTTTTAGAAAGAAATAAAATATATTTTATACCTCCTAAAAATTCTGAAGTTTGCGGGATACCAAACTGTTTTTATAACTCCAAAATTATAATATACTATGTCATAAATACTTGAAAAATCAACATTTGAAATGTGTTTTTAGGTCCATGATTAAAAAATCGCTTATTATACTAACTCTGACAATAAAATACTGGGATACAAGCTAGGCCAAAAGACGTCATCTTGTTTGGCTCTAATTTTTTTTAGTCCATAAATGTCAAAACAGATTTGACATTGGCGCCCATTTGCAAAAATAAGGGCATCTTCCAATAGGATGATTTCTTTAGGCCCACGTTGTACGTTAATGTGTATTGCTATTTTAACAATGAATACAAAATTCCAGAAAAATATTTAATCGTAATTCGTCGCAAAAGGCCAGATTTGTGAAATTAAAAAAAAAACAAATTCTTTATTGCACTATCTCACAAGGATTTCATTATCAACAAATTTACTACCGGTTGAATTTTTCCGATTGCGGTAATTTGTAATAAATATACAAATATACAAATAATACAAATTTATAAAATAGCTTAATATTTTAAAAAAAGAGTTGCTGATAGATTTAGATGCAATTTTGATTTGAATTTGAACACAAGCAAAATGTTCTAGAGCAAATGAGTAGAAAGTCATGTCTTTAATTAGAATACAAATGTCGTATAAAGTGTATTACATTTCCTAAAAAAGTCATTAGGTTATATTTGATAACGTTCAGATCTGGAAAAGTGTCCGGAAGAATGGTATAGCTGCAATTTTATAGCGAACATTAAAAAAGGTATAACAAAGGTGTATATAGCCTCATATTACTGTCCGATCTCCTGTATGTACTATGTTAAAGATGGAAAAATAATTGGCACAATATCACCGACGCAATTCGGGCTCCTTAAAGGAGATGCACATAAAATTGACTAGCACCTCTATAAAGTGACATTTACATACCCTGTGGTCTTATACAATAAATATTAATTAATATAATACAATTGGTGTTTAACAAGAGATAGAGATAGATAGAAAGATTTATAGAAAATTTACACAATACTAACAATGATACAAAGTTCATTAAATATTTAAAAAAAAAACTAAATTATATAAAACTAAAATTACCCAAATTATATATTTATTTTCAAGAATTTAAAACAAGATTAGGAATCATTTGAACAAGTATAACAGCATTGGTGGTGTACGTATTATATAGCATTTGGTATGAAAATGTAAATTATTTTTGGAAATATGTGAAGCAAGTCTTTTTAAATGTATCCATAAATTTCAAACGTTTAACTGAATTTGCCAGCGAGTTCCAGAAACAAAGAAAGATCGGGTTTACCCATAGTATTTTGAAGTGAACAACCAAGGCATTTAAGGCCCGTTGATGTGTCATCAACGCTGTTCGAGACATATATGAGAAAATAACATCACAGTACAAACAGTGAGTCAAAGAGATTTTACAAGTTTGAGTCTTGTGTCTGTAAACATAAGGTGACAATGCATCCTCAGGCTTCGCAGTCCAGCAAATACTTTAGAAGCAATTGAGCAAACATTTCCATTTCAAATGTGTACTTATAGAAATACCAAGATTTATTACGGTGCTGGACCATGCTAGATGTTGACGGTTGGTTTTTGCAATTAGATGTTTTTCACAATCAAATCAGTGATAATTATATTAATCTGATAATACATCAATGAAGTATCACATGAGTATAGTAAATTTAGACCGGTTGGAAGATCATTCAGAATTAACGAGATTAAGAACGGAACATAGCCATAGCCGAGTGGGTTAACGCGTTGGTCTGGCTTATGGGAGGTTACCGAGTATGTTGTGGAAAGGAATAACTCTTGTCTGACTCAAAGAGGATTAGCTCAGAGTGAAAAAATACCAAATACTCTTTAACTCTACGAAAAAGAGCGTAAACTCACACTTGTCGTGTTAAAACATTTTGGAGTTAAAGAATGTTGATGTTTAATAATATATATATATATATAACATATATAACATATATATAAACATTCCTGTGATACCTATTCGGGACATAAGGCATTACCGTTAAGGGACTCCCGTAATGAGATTGAAATCACTTAACCTCCATACTGCTGTTAAAATAATAATAATAATAATATTAAAAAAAAAAAAAAAAAAAATCCATGAAATAAACAAAAAAGCCCTATTTGTTACAACAGTTATTTATCATTATAACAAATATTGTAGTAGGACTGTAGTTTTTCAGCTCCGTGGGTCCTATGCGGTATGTTGATTGGTCGGAAGCTTGGTGGAGGTGTCACAGCTTGTGCTGTGGGTGGGGTCTACATGCTGGGTAGACGGGCTCGGTATTGTGGTGCTTAGGCGCACATGCGGGGTGGTGAATCCCGGGAGGCCCGTGGATGGGTTATAGTGATGTGATGTGTTGACATTGTTATACATTGCGAATAGTCTCTTATTTTGAATTTTCGATTCGGTCCTTGTCACAAATGCTTTGTGTCGTAATTTGCAAACAAGCTTTAGTCGGATTTGCAGTGTCTCAAAAGTCTATACTACTTAAAATATAAAGTGTCGAAGTTTTCGCAGCAAAGTGCAAACTCCCTCATATGGAACAGACCAATCAGTTCAAAGAATATTCCAACAGAGATTCCAAAGAAATCCATCATGCCTTACTTATAATCATATTTAAAGCCACGATCCGAGCGCTTATTGAGTACGCTGTAGTTGTCCTTTTTGCTGTATCAAATTCACGAATGCTCAAGCTTCAGAGTATAAAGGCGTGCTCTCCGAATTGGTATTGATTCGGACTACGCACAACGCTTCTCTTGAAATACTATGCGGTAAACTTCCACTCGATCTCCGCATCAAGAAGGTTGCTTTATTGCTATTCACATATATTTTACCTGCTATATGAGTGAGTGAGAAATACGAAGAGACACATAACAGCAGCAACCTGCATACGTTTCAGTATTTAAATTATCGGCTATTTGTATGTATGTAGCTTCAGCTTAATATACCCTCTGACAGTATGGCGGCAATAAAAGCTATAGAAGTCCTGAAATTAAAATTTGACATCATGGGGTGTAATCGTAATCTCATTATGGTAACCATTGGTAACCATCAAATTCTTTCATTTCATGCGTGTAGCTGATATTACATATGGTGCATTCATAACACTCAATGTTCTCATGGTAAACGTTACGCACAAATGTTATATTGACTACAACATGTGGAGTGTATTTGTTATCCTATTTGTACGTAATGTTTACACGTAATGTTTTCAATAGATTTTTTTGTAGGAAAGCATTAAGTGTAATCGCTACACTCACATAATGTAACGTTTACATCTCTATACAATGTGTGTGTAAATTGTATATCATTATATATATTTTAAAAATCTTTTTTGTAGGAAAACATTGTGTGTAACCGTAACGCTCACATGATGATGAAAACATAACATATTTTCATAAGCTTTTTTTAAAGTAAAACATTGAGTGTACCCGTGACACTCATCGTTTAACATCATTTGTGTATCTGCTATCCCATTTGTATGTATCGTTTATATCACATGTTTTCATAAGTATGTATGCATTTATTCATTTTGTTGTAATAAACTATAAAATTACGTCAAAATGTCATGTCTGGCAACAATGCGTAAAACCCGACTTAAACCAAATAAAAAAGGGAATTACATAAAACATTTTTGTGTAAGCGTTACATTAAATCTAGTAAATATTATAAAAAATAGATTAGTAAGGTTATAATAAGTTATAATTGTTTCAAATTAATAATGTTTTCCGAATCTTTTCGTCATAATCTATTTGCTGCAGGGATTATATATATATACGGCTAAACACATTGAAAAAAAATACAAATAAAGATTTTAGTAAATTTATAATATTTTTTAGAAAGTTTCTAATATTTAAATGGATACGCCAAATATTGTAATGTCGGACGAGTTGACCAACCTTTGTTTGGAACAATGGGGGCTGGCCAACGCTCTCCAATCAGCTATTCCTAGTGCAAAAATGTTCAGAAACAGCGGCGTCCTTTGGTATTTGGGTCTACCTGGCCTTCTTCCTTCTTTAGGAACACAGACAGCCGTCTTCTATCCGCAGTGCTTGACCCAACCATCGCAGTCTTTCAACTTTGATGTAATCTATATATACAGTTACTCCTAATAGAATGTAAACACTGAGTGATTTTAGTTATTTTTCGATAAAAACCACCCAGCATGCAACACAAAAAAAACTAATAAAGCATTTATAGAATAGGGACGTCTATCTTATGTGGCCAAAGAAAAATACAGACAACGTTTTAAATACACCACCCTATTGGAACAGAGTGTTGTGGACAGACGAATCAAAGATTAGGTTGCGCCATATCCACGGACGAGCTTTTGTGTGGAGAGGTGTTGATGAAATTTTGTCGTTTAAATGTACTCATCACACCATTAAAAATTTCGAACAAGGTTTAATGGTCTGGGAATGCATATCGTCTTATGTAGTAGGCAAAATAGTAATTCTTGACGGAAAAGTTACTGGTGAAGTCTACAGTAAACTACTTTGAAGGCGTTATAATTCCTGAGGGTAAACGTTTGATTGATGACGATTTTATCCTTTAGCTGGATGACGCACAGGTCCACACGGCTAAAATTGTGAAGAATTGTCTGTAAACTAATAATGTGGACATTTTAAACTGGCTTAAGCTACGCACAGCGGAGAAAGCTCCATCTAATATGAGTGAACTGAAGGCAAGTATTGAATCTGCATGGAACTCAATTACTCCAGAAGTGTGCAGACGATTGAAATTTCCTGGAAAACTTTCAACGATACGAAATGGTGCTCATTGCGATAATTAAAAGATATGTTTACATTCTTTTTTATATTGATTTAATAAGTATGCGTTTGTGTTTACATTTTATTGGAAGTAACTGTATATAAAAACGTTGGTGCGTTTGTTTGTGAGATTCATACCATAGGTAGAGGATACCATCTTATTAGTTATTCTGTAATTGTCACAAAAGTGTACTTTACGTGTTTATCATAACATTTTACAATAATTCTACATCAAACATATAAATAATGTGAATTTAAAAAAACGATTCACTCAATTTTAGAAAATAAAGCATATCTTAAAAGTAAAGAAAAATCTATTTGCAGAAAAAAAAGATAGAAGATATCTGTCTATTTATTTCTCCCGATAGTTCGGCAAGTGATTTCTTCAACAGAGACATGCAGCTTGAACAAGCATTTGATATTAATTATTTAAATGAGTTCGTAAATATTACTGAGCCATTATTATTATCAGAGCAATAGCTTAAATGTGACAATGCAGGCAGTTGCAGCAGATAAAGGTGGTTTTTTTTTGATGCTCCTGTTGGTAGTGGATAAACTTTTTTAATATCTTTAATATTGGCACAAATACGTTCACAGAGCAAAATTGGATTGGCTATCGCATCGTCTGGAATTTCAGCTACATTGCTGGGTGGTGTTCGAACTGCTCATTCAGCACTAAAACTACCATTGCATATCCAAACCAATGAGAATGCCATTTGCAATATCAAAAAACATTCCAGCATGGCGAAAGTACTTCAATGAACCATTATCATAAATTGGGATGAATGTACCATGGCTCATAAACATTCTTTGGAAGCATTGCACAGAACGCTGAATTACTTAAAAGACAATGATCGACTTTTTGGTGGAAGTTTATTATTACTTTCAGGAGATATGAAGTATTTCACTGATGAAAAAGATCGATATCGACATTGTTGTTCACTTTTGCTTATTAAACCCATGAATTGTTTTAATGTTGCTCAATCTGTTCCAAATGTGCCCAAAATATATTCAATTGCTTTTCTATTTTCTATTATATTGAAATTACTAATGAAGAAACAACCTAACCTATACATTCACACAACACACTCACAAATCACACTAACCGTCTATTAAATATTTTTATTTGGGTAAAACAAAGTTTGCCGAGTCCGATAGTTATAATATATATGTTATAATAGTATTTATTTGTAAATCAATGTAAAATAATTAAATTTTTGTTTTCTTAAATATATCTTTTATTTGGCGCTTTTAATTTTTCACAAAAATTCGATAACAACAATAATGGTATAACTGATACACTCATTGAGTGAAACAACTACAACACTATAGTTTGTTCGATGAAAACATTGTTGTCCCAGATACCAGAAATGATACATCAATCATGGTGTATCGCCTACATCATTTAACATTTTGAATGTATCAGTTACAGAAGTAGTATCGCTTACCACACTCAATGGTGTAACGGATACATCAGTTTTAAGAAAGCGTTAAGGCATCACGGCAACACACAAATGATATACTTATAAAAGTGAGGTCAAATGGTGTATCCGATACACTCAATGATATAACGTTTACACACATTTAATTCTGAGTATAAGATACAACGATTTCGAGTGCTGCATTTGTGGGTCCCTGCCCGAAAACCGGTTGTTCTCTTCCATCCCAGAATGGTGCCAACATAAACCTATATGGAAATCTGAATCATCTATTGGCACAGAAAGCATTCTATCTCCAGTTACTTGGTACACAAGTACAAGTACTTGTGCAAGTAACTAACGCACGACCGCCTTCCCATTGACGGGTATAATGTCGCCCACAACCACCGCGTTTCAGCACCCGTAGG
>JANSTU010011391.1:0-15469 GCA_027564075.1 Bolitophila hybrida | reverse complement strand
GAGGAACCTACTGATTTAAAGTGCTACATTCGAAAAACACTTCGGTCTGCTGGCCGGGTTTGAACCGGCGACCTCCCTTAAACCAGGCCAACGCGTTAGCCCACTCGGCTATGGCTATGGTTCAATATTAGTCCGATTTAGCAAATTGAAATTAACAAGTCAGTTATTTATGGGCGTTTTCTTCACTTCATGCTAATAAGTATTAGAATATATAATAGTTTAGGACTAAAATGTCGTTCATGCAACATGCAATCGAACGAATTTAACCAATTTTTTAATTTAACTGAGTCTACCCAGCCGTTACCTGCGAAAGGTTGTGGGTGGTACAAAAATCGCGCGATATTATCTCTTTGTATATAAACATATTATAAGTTAATATGTGATATATGATATATCTGCGACCACTTTTTTTAATATTAATACCCTCGTAGACATTATTTAGATTTAATATTTTTATTTAGTTAAGAAAAATAAAATGAAGAACATAACAACAACAACTTAAAATGAAAAAAATATATATTTAATGGATATTATATGGCTATTAACTAATATATACATTACATTTTAATTTAAAGTTAATTTGCTTGGCGTGTTTGACAATATCATATTCCAATGCCAATTCTTGAATTCGTTTGTAGACACCAATATGTAGCTTATTGATCAAAAAAATTTAAACATGGTACAGAAGAATTATGAATGTCGTTACAAGAGCTAATTGTGCTCATTTGTAAAAAGGAAAAGCTTCCGTATGATTGAAAACTTGGCGTCATTTGTACTTTATATAAGAAGGTTCACAAGATATAGATATGCGGTATAGCACTTTATGATATCAATCGGGCAAAAAATAGGAAAAGTACATTTTAATTAAAAAATTAATGTGTAAAAGTTTAATTTATTAAGAAACACCACAAAAAATACAAATAAATTAGATTTTGAAAGAATTATTTAAAAGGCCTCCTCAGACGATGCGAGTGAAGTGCTCGCAGCGAGTGTTTTGCGTAAGAACACTAGCTCAGTGTGACCATGCAAACACACTCTTTGTTACTTTTAATTTACCCACTAAATAACACATACTTTACACTTTAACCATTTGGAATGAAAATTGTGATAACGTATCCATTATGTATAAATAATTTCTTTTTACAGTCATTGGCATGTCTTCAATATTCTCTGTATAGATTATTTTGAACTTGAACTCGAACAACTTAAAATAGATATTTCTTCCATTTCCGTTTTCACACGTTTTTAATGAACTAATGTATTTTTAAATGTAGCTTTTAAAGTTCGGGGTGTTATTAAAGCCACCGCGAGATCGAACAAGTCCAAACAACATCTCCATATGATCCTGGTTTACTTTACATGGAGCGGTGAACATAATAATACGCTCTTGAACCACCTGGTATTGATTCATCTGAGCGGCACTTTTTACGGCAATTACTGAGCCAATATATTTCGTTTTTCTTCTGCTCTCTATGATAAACTGACCATATTCATAACGTAACGAAAAATGTAATTTGCTAATACATCGGAAAAGAGATCCATAATTTCGAAATTTTGTTAGAAATTGCTTGCTTCCACTTCGGCGCATTTACACTGTTCATCACATTAAACATATTTCTCATAGGATCCTGTAATCCCTAGTGGGACATAGGGTCAGGGTGCGATTTCGCACACCGGATTCATTGACAATTAAGAGTTAACACGACTGTGACCAGTTCATCCTAATGTGCTGTTTTGTGTTGTGCTACTCCTATTGGAGCTACTGTGCTCTAACACTCACAACACATCCCCGATGGTTAGGAGTCTAATTTTGCCCTGACGCGACTTTAGCAACTTTGCAGGGCAAATGTGCATATTCTTGAGATATCTATCTATGCACCGAGATCTATCTTGCTAATTTATATTCGAAATCGTGAATCATAAACGCCATCATACACTTATTAAAAAATATCAAAAATATATAAAAGTGTCAATCTCAAATATAAACACTAGGTAAGGACAATAAAAGGAGACATAAAGAAACAAAGATAAGTGCCATCACACACTATATGGCAGTCGAAAGTGGGTCTGAATGACGTCACCAATGTTAAGGAGAAGTGCTAGAAGAAACGATATCTGGTAGAGTTCTATCAAATCCTCGCATTATGTACAATTCGTTTGTCGGTCGGTCTTCGATTATTCTATCTTGGATAAAGTTTTCACTATCCAAAAATATGTAGTCTCTCGGATTTTCTGGAAACTACGGAGGTGCTACGCGAAGGATACCAACTTGCACTGTTCATACGGGCACGTTGAATCATGTGTGAAAAGCATTGGTTGTAGGTATATATTCTGTATTATTCTGCAAATGCCATAATCGCGTTTCTAATTACAATAGGCACCACCATTTTTTCTATGGATAGGATTTCTAAATATGATTTTTTAAATGAAGAAAATTCGGACGTAGTCCGACATTATTATTATTAGATAATATTTCATATATCAATATTATTATTATTATTTATTATAGTATTGCGACCACGTCCAATATTTTTATTTAATTCAAAAAATCATATCTCAAAATCCTATAAAAAAATATTTCTATTTTCGAGTTTAATGGGCCAAAATACATATGAAGAAGAATAGTAAGATATGGAACACATTTTTTTATATATTTTGGCTCCTAATACGGTTTCAAATTAACTGAGGCGCGGTGATATCATAAATGGCTAAAAAAGAAAATGTCCACTTCCAGCACTAAAAGAAAAGTAAAGCACTTGGACGTCTTTGGTACTGAATGTGGCAACAAATTGTCCCACAAAAAGCATAATTACTAATGATATATATGAAACAGTTATCGTTGACAATATTGTATTATACAATCTCTGGCTTGATATCAATGCAACTAAGTCTATATACAATAAAATTTGCAACTACTCCAGGAATATTAAATAATAAAAAAGTTAAAGAAAGAAAAAAAATGAAAATGTCTCCATCTTACAACCAGATATTTTGTGCTAAAAAGAAGTGTTAGCGACCTTATATACCAATCTATATGGTTGGTATTTCATGCCAGCAAGTGTACAGAAAGTCCTTATTATAAGGTATTATTTTTTTTAAATTTAACATACTCAAAATTACACAATTTTAACTGGTTAATTTTGTTTATAGGATCTTTGATATTGTTTTGATAGGCATATACTCCGAAGAAGCACAAGAAGCTAGTAATAAAGAGTTTAAAAAAATAAGATCTAGATAGAAATACTAGAAAATGTAACCGCCTGGCTAATTACACCGACATAATAATTTACCTGTTAGTAAAATCTGATCCAGTTATCACACATGCAAGAAGATCACATAAAGATACTGGTAAGACGACTTTTTACAACTATTTTTTTTTTTATAATAAATAATTAATTAATTTTTATTTTATATTGTCTGAAATTTAACTATAGTCCATTTTACATATTTATGCACAAAAATTGGCAAAATATTTCACTGTGACGGTCGCCAACCGGAAATCTGGATAATATGGTCGCTATCAACCCAACTTTGACTCTTAGCCTTAGACTTCATTCTGCTAGAATGCTTTTTTTGACTTAATTGAAGAAAACGGCCTTTTTATTATATAGTTATTAATAAATACAAGTTTTTGGCTCATTAAAAAAAAACAGAATAAGATTTTTAAAAACTTTTTGTTTCTATTTATAGAGTCAATTATTGTCAAAACATATTAGGACTTAGAACAGTTGTTTTTTAATAGTCATCTTTCTAAGTCTGACCGGTACTGCATGTATCGCATGTACTATTTGTTAATGAAATTACGCAATACCAACTAAAGTATGATGAAGTTTTCTCGCTAGTAAATATAATTCGAGTTTTGCGTTCTGGTGATTTAGGATTTGCTCGGTCCTTTGTACGCTAGAAGTCCCAAGTTTCCTAATGATGTAGAGATGGATTGTATCAAGACGTCCATCTCCCATGACAACATTTACTGGTCTCATGTACATATATTTAATATCAATTCAAAATAAAATAAACTCAGTTTTAAACAGTCAAAACAGTACTAATGAGTTACCGAAGAGTCGTAGATCGTTCCCAAAAATAAGATATTGTATTGTAATAATATCTTTGTATGCATTGGTGTTTGAATTTACTTGTCGATTCCAATACTTAGGTAAAAAAATCATATACAGTTTTATACACTAAGTGGAGCATAAACACATCCCTGCACAATATTATACACTAGATACAGATTTAATGGATCTTTAGTCAAAAATCATGTTTCTATAGTGCAAAGAGCTACTATGAAAAACATATAACATATAACATGACAAAACATAGGAACACAAGTATCAGATAATTTACACCATTCCAATTAAAATTAAATGATCTCTATGAAATTACATATCATCGTTATGCATTACCTTGTTTATATAAAGGGATGTGAGAGTATTTTTCATATAATATAGTATATGGTGTAATATACATAAGATATGCATATAAAATTATATTTAAATATGTAATGAAGCTACGGCCAATATTTATCAAAATAAAAATGACGTATTGTATATGTGAGATATAAAAAATGATACCTACTCAATATTTCGACATTGAACTTTTGCTCCATATAATACATAATATTTTTCGGTTATTCCGTTTATATATAAAATATGGTAGATCCTCTAACTAAATCTGGGTATCAAACGGTATGTCAAAATGAAGTCAGAATAGTAACCAAATATAACATCTTTCTGTTGGCTTCTTTAAAAAAGTATGCACATAAAAAAACTCAGAAAAAAAACGCAATTATAATTTATGATAACAAAATAATAATTCAGTAATAATATTCAATTTGTATTCATAATAGTTTTGGTGAAAATATGTTATTATCACTTCAAATAAAAGAGTGTCAAAAAAGTCTTGCGGTATTTTCGCTAGGTGTCGTTGCATGCGCATAGTTCTAGTTGTATTCATCGCATCGGGTTATGCTATAGCTTGTTAGAAAGGTCTTAACGCGCTAACACACGCGCGTTTGTTGTTGTTTGGTTCAGTCGTTCGTGACATGAAGCAAAATAAATAGAAAATCCGACATTTTTGTCAGTACTACTACGACAAAGGTAAAAATGCATCTCAAGCCGCCAATTAAATTTGTGCAGTTTATGGGTGCCACACGAATTGACGCAGAAAAACATCTTTGACCGTATCGACGCATGCGAATCGCTGCTGAATCGCAACAAAATCGTCCCGTTTCTGAAGCGGATGGTGACTAGCGATGAAAAGTGGGTCACTTACTTATTGGCATTACTTACTTTACATTACATTTCGAGTGGTTTACTATTATTACATTCTATACAAGTGAAAGTGGTAAACCGCGCAGAGGTCTTGGTTGCTTATAAAAAAACATCATGAACATTTCATTGGGTATTTTCACGGACTCGCTATGATCATAGAAAGGATGTTCATGTTGCCGTTCGATCGTAATTGTGTCACAATTACATACAATTTTAAATACATTTTTTGCACACAATCATATAGATGGTCTAAGACTCCTCAGAAAAGCTTTTTTCAAGCTATACAGAGGTATCATACTATTTTCGGGTTTTAATTGATGTGTCTCAATTACTATCAAATTAGGCAACCCTTGTGTATTATTTATTCAATTTTTGGCTATAATTATTAAATATGTGATGAGACAAAAATAATAATTTGTTATTATAAAAAGAAACGAATATGTGATTTTTGATTTTGATTTTTGAACACAACACATGTCATGTCATGTCAAGCACAAAATCAAAAATCTGTAAAAAATCCCTTTAAATATATATTGTTAAATTAGAACTTTGAACTGACACAGATATGTGCTTGTTGAAAATATACAATTTTGTACTGTACTTGAACCATTTATTTATTAGGAGCTGTCTGTAAAATTCTTTTTATGTTTCACCAGCTATAATGTATTATATTTTATAAATAATATGTATGTATGTAATAAGTATGTAAATAATTTTTTTTTATTTATATTGATTTTATGGTATAATACTAGACAATTTCACCGATAAACACATTTCAGTGTTATCAGAAAGCACAAAGAAAAAGCAACTGTATAACATTTAATCTAGACCACCGAATCAATCAAATTATATTAAATGCTCTCACTGCTGCAAATGCAATAAAGTTACTGGTTGGGATATTATACAACCAAAAAGTCGCAAGTATTTGCAATGCTGGTTCCAAAACTTTGAAAAAAGACGCCAATTAAAAGTTCAACAGAACTGCATTATAATTACTATACAATTATATAAAAAAATATGCCATCCCCTTTCGAATATATGTGATTGCGACAGAGAACATTACATTTAAAAATAAATTGAAGATATGTCGATCATCAAATAAAAAAGATTAATTTCGATAACGTATTCTTATTCGATGTTAGACTTACCTCCATTTTTAGTAATGTAAATTTACAGTCGCATTCACTTACATAATATATATACGTATTATATAATATTATATTTGTTTATTATATTATATTTATATTCGAAAGGGTCGCACTGGGTGTTGTATATTTTAGACTATGATTTCTATTATTTTTATTTAGCAAACTTTATTACTATTTAGCTTTTTGGTAATAGTACATAACAATTAGTAATGTCTGCTATTTTATAACAGACAAAGCTTAATTTGTGGTTAGCATGACTGTTTTAAAGAAATGACAAATAAGAAACTATTCCTGAATTTATAAAAATAAAAGTCATAATCTAAAATACAAATATTGATATGATAAATCTGAAGATATTTTTAAAACTTATAAGTAAATACAATAGTTTGTGAAAAAATTGTAGATGATATTAAACAAATAAGCTTTTCCGAATTTGAATTTGTAAAAAGTGCCAACGAGTCAGAAATATCATTTAGTCATATTATATGTACAACTAATTAATGATTCTTGCTAACATGAATTTACAATGATTAAAAGGTTAGTAATTTTCGTGAAAAGCGTTCTATTACCACATTATTGTTACATATATTTGTGCATATTTTAAAAAATATATGTATTTTATAATTAGTGCAAAATAGGTGCCGAAAATGTGTATTATTTGGTTAAAAAATTTAGTTGCGACATAATTAAAAGTATATACTGTAAATTAAAAATATAGTACATTTAAATACTTACTATTATAAATATAAAATTATTTTGCGATAAATTTAAATTATTGAAATCTTTATATCGTTAAAAAAGTATAATACGTATTAATTCTCTCTGTTTAATAAATGTAGAAAATTTTCAATCTTTTTTAAAATAAATAAAAACACATTTATGCAATAATCAACATTATTGATTTTAAAATATTTAGTATTTTATTGATTCAATTCAATCTATACAGTTGAATAACAAAATCAACTAAATGTTTTCAGTTAAAAATGTATATCTGATAAATAATCATATATTAAACAAAAAAAAAATTAACATTTCCAAAACAGAATTAATATAAATAACACATAAATCTTTGAACTTTTATAAATGCTCTGCAAATTATTTCTAAAAGATTGATTTTCATAATTCTTTAAACAAATATAGGCTCAAAGAATATATTAGTATATTCATAGAAATTGCTCAGCCTAATAAATGGTTATAATTTATTTTTAAAAAAATAAAATTAGCATCACCTCACGATAGAGCTCCGGGCGAAGGTAAATGTTTTTATAATGCACGAAAATAATATTAATCGTTCAATATTTCAAATGAATCAGCATAAAACTTTTTCTACACACATTTTCTTCTAAAAGTTCCCACGTTCGTTTTGAAAAGCACACATATATACACCAGATAAACATATTTTATTAACTTAAGATTAAACAAGAGATTATTATAATTATTAATAATAAATAACTCACCGATAAATAAGTAAACACAAAGAATTTAGTTCAGTTACTAACTATTCTTTGAAACTTATTGAAAACTGTATTAACACACTCTTTTAATTTCTTGTTTCCCTAACTATATTTTTGCACTGTTAAAGATCAGTCGGTGTGAAAGACGAAATTCCTTCTGGACGGAAATACGAAGATTATTCCTGTTTTATAGCTTTTCGCGGATATATACACACACGTATATACAGCATACATAAATGTAGTAAAAGCTCGCAGCGTCACACGAGAATATTGTTGCGTGTGTGTGTGTGTATTGTGTATGTGCTTTTGTGGCGATGCGCGGGTGGCCACGGGGCCAGTACTAAGAACATTTGTTGAACGCAGGATTTCCATGCTCTTGCACATCATATCATATATACTTTACTTACTGAATATAAATACATACACAATAGATGTTACGTTTGTTAGAAGAGAGTATGGCTCAAAAATGTATGTACACGACATACGAGTATATAGATACACTGAATTATGACGTTATATCTGTATGAGTGTTGATTATGTGGAGACTGTGTTCTCATACAATATAACATTATTATCATGTATTTTAAAAGTTTGTTTGCATGTGTTTGTGTGTGGAAGTGTGTGTGAAAAAGAGCATACAAGTGGTTATCATCTTTCATTTAACAATTATTTATGCGAAAAGCTTTATTGGAGATAGAAATACACATAAGTATAGAGGCTCGCTGAACGTGATTTTGAGACCCAGTTATTAGGGTAGGAGAAGAAACGGTCATCAGTGTCATATAAGCAGACATTAACAATTGTACATGAGATGCGCGTGTATTTAGTTGTAATACAAGTAGTCAGAAGTGATAAAAATATATTTAAATATAAATATAAACAAGAATTACATGAAATCGATATGCTTAGTTATTTATCTGATAATAAATAATAGCTTAATACACAAACAATCGGTAATATAGTACAACATCCGTTTAATTGGCATCTTAATAATGAAAAAAATTTCGAATTGTACATTGTACAGCTGCATAATTTCGCAGTAATTAATCTACAAAAAGATGTTTGCAAACGTGTATGTGAAATCCGCAGACCTGTAACAAAATGTAGTTTTGTATGCAGCTACCATTGCATGCATACATACAAAATACGCCTGGAAATTTCGTTTGTATTGAAATGGACGAAAGTTTGAGGTGTGTGTTATTAAACGTATATATAAATGAACAAAATATCGTTACTATCAGTGAAAGACAATGGTGTTCTTGTATTTAAAAATTAAATAAAAATTAATTTAATAATGTAAAAATTGAGAAATTTGAACCATATGTCGGTTCAATTTTGGTATAGACAAATGTTTTTTCATTGAAAATTAACACAATCATCAGTTTCCTACAACTTAGCATTTTTACATTTTTATCAATATTGGAAGTATACAAAGTTAAAATAAATTTCTCCAATAGGCATGGTATAATTTCATTTATATACCTACATATTCTTTAAAAAAATAATTTTATTTATTATTGTGGCAATACATATAATAAAATCACATTTCTGGAACGGAATCGTGTAAATTTGAATATGAGAATATTTTGCGATAAACTCCCTGACTTTTCACGAAATTTGATTTTCTAAGGCATATGAGTTTAAAATATGCGTAATATTTATCTCATTGGTGATTCATCGATATTTTAATCGATTATGTTGCGGCAATTTATTCTTGAGAAAGCTCCAAAAAGTTAATTAAGGAATGAGACCAGATTTCTAATAACATCTAAAATCTAGAGTTTTTTTAATTGAGATTGTTTGGTCATATGGATTGCACATCATCTACAAATGATTTTGACACATCGTTTTCTAGCGACAGGATCTTACCAACGATAAACTTAATTAAGAGTTCTGAGCGCCAATTTTACAGTCAACTGCTTCCAAATATATATTTGTAGTACAGAAGCAATAGCGGCTCCTCATTTTTATCATTTCCACCAGAAGTGGCGAAAGTCAAAAAATGGTCCGTAAATAAATATTAAATATTTAAATTACATTGCATTTTTTATGATATGGGATTTTCAGGTGTAATTTGTGCAACTGCACACAAATTTCTATATTCAAACCCAGCCAGAATGCGATGCGAAAATAAATGCATAATATGCAGGATCTGCTTACGATGCTTTTATTTGGCGTAATATAGTCAGGTTGAAACTGAGTAGAGCGGCAATACAACAATGTGAGAAGAAAATAGTTTTATTCGCAGAATTTGTTTTTGTTGCTCCTCTAAAAATGTATAAGTAACATATTAAGAATAATTTATATCTAATAATTATAAGATACTTTCTTTTTGTCTTGGCAGCACTTCTTCCATTCCATTTTTATCGGCACCACGAAGAGAATAAAAAATATCCGCTGCTTCGTCCCATTTTCTCTTGAGTTCACACTTGCCGTCGGATGTTTTAAAACTAAAAACAAAATGAATAATAAATATAGATTATTATGATTATTGCTTATTAAATAATAAAATAATTTATATAACTTGTCTTGTGCAAAATCTAAATTGTTTTCCAATGTACTTTTTCCAATCACCTATATATATTTTAGGGTTAGTTTTATAAACAATATTTTAGTATGTATATTTTATTTTTACTGTGATATTCTTTATTCTAATAAATTTTAAAGTTAATAATTAATAGATAGAATTAACATACAATTTTTGTGGACATTTTTAATCAATATTTGCACTTGTAGCATTTATAATGGAAAAAAAAGTAAGATATGATGACTGGCTGATTCGGGACAATTCATTACAAACACAATTGATGCTTGCACAATTTATCCCGCACAATTCATGCCGAGCTCAATTAATTGAAATAATTAACCATTATTATTTTTATTAAAATGAATTAACCATTCGACAAATTATTATACACATTTTCATATCGATACATTTTTAGTTAGAAAATCAACAGTAATTCAAATAGTGAGTTTTCTTTAACTCTACTACAAACCATATACCAAAAACACGAACCATTTACCAGCTAAAAAATTGGAGAGTTGAATCTGTACACGCACATATACATGTAAACGTTAAATGACGTATGTCATAAGATATATCAATGTTGATAATCAAAAACAATAATAGATAACACAATACAATTATCAATTATATATAAAATGCCTTTCGTCGTCTTGCTGCTAGTCGCACATTAAATGTTTTAAAGCATTTCCTCATTAGAGGAGCTCTTCAAAAATATTACATTTGTATTTGTATTTCAAATTGGCTGGTGTACCTCTTCTACAAACAATAACAATATCAATATTTATGTAACTTTTATGTTATTGATATTATCTGACGTTTGACATTTAATTTGTAATGTATTATAGTATAGATTTTAGACTGCAACCTAAAATGTAGAGATATAAGGAGAGATTTGGTCTTTACCAACACATATTTAAAAGCTAATGCGGCGCTAGCTATATGTCTAATATGTGTTTTAGAGATTTGTTTTTGCGAGAGGGATAAAAATTATACAATTTTAGCATGTATACGAGTTAATGCAGTAAATGGTTCGTGGTTTTTGGTATATAGTTTGTAGTGGAGTTAAGGCTTTAGTTTGAAACTCAAAACAAACTTTTTTTTGCGATTTCTTACCTGTACTGTACTGTACCTGCCAAGAGAAGAACGTCTCCTTCATGTTCTTCCTGAAGACTCGTGCAGTCGCTCTATTCATCTTTATCGTCATCATTTTCCGCATATTTGTCATAACGTCCATCATCACAGCTCTCCATCCGTTCACCATCCGTTCAATCAGCATCTTCAAACTGTGTCCAATGCTGCCAATCGCATGTTTTGTACTCGTGTCCAGAGTATCAAAGAGCAGAGCACTAATCAAGATCTGAAATGGTACGTTGAAATTCGCTTTGTTCCAATTGCCTTCGTGCTAATCATACATCGCGGTCTTTTTGTCAACCTGGATGCAAAAATGCGGTAGCCAACACCATACCACTTTACATTATCCTTGCGACATTCCAGCCAATGTAGTTCGAGTTCAGTCACAATCACCGAGAACTTTGTGCAACGTCTTAGATTACCAAAGAAAGCAATCTCCGTTCCTGTCAATGGCCTTGGCGTCATCTGGAATTTCTCATGGGCATACCGAATTCAAGCTTCGCTCCTGTAGGGATAATGTATCCGAGAAAAAGGTCAGGGCTCTTTTTCTTCCTCGTTTAACCAATGACATAACATGACTTATTTTGCGATCTTGAATTGGCAGACACACGCTTCTACGAACCCGGCGAAATTGAAATCCTTATTGACGCCGATGTGTTCGGAAAGCTACTGCGTAGTGGTGGAGCAATATTTTATAGACATCCACTAACGTAACTCAGAAAATCGATTCGTAGTATATCTACCATTCAATGATAAGGTCGTATCAATTGGACATTCAAAGTACAATGCCGTCAAGTCATTTTTGTGTTTAGAGAAGAAGTTACGAAATAATTTGCTATTAAAAAAGAATTACTCCTTATTCACTCCAGAGTATTTATCTCTAAACAAAGCAGATTTTAGATGCCGAGATGACCAATAATTTTACTTGCCACACCACGCCGTATAAGAAAAGAGTTGTGTTCGACGCATCTGGCAGCAGTACCTCCGGAATCTCGTTCAATGACAGGTCGGGCCAGAACTTCATTATGACCTGTCAACCATTCTATTGCAACTCTATCCTGTGTCGTTTCCAGCTTCATCAAAATGCTTGCTGACGACAATCTGCTATGTCGATGATTTGTTCACTGCTTGTGATAACATAGCAGAATCATTATCATTACAAGATTATACAGCTTATTCAAACTGTCGGCCTTGAACTTCGTAAGTGGTCTTCCAATCGCAACGAAATTTTAGTGCCTATTCTACAGGAGCATATAGAATGTCGCACACCTCTTGAATTTGAACAATCTGATTCAATCAAAACTTTGGACGCTGTGCTTGTTTTAAATTGGATCCGTAAAATACCCCGCACATGGACAACTTTCACCAATCGCCCGGAAAATTGGAGACACGCTTCAACCTCCGAGAACCTGGCAGATTGAGCATGATGCGGTCTTTCTCTATCAAAGCTTCTGGCACGACCTTTGGTGGAAAGGACCAAGCTGGTTACAACAATAAGAACTCTACTGACCTCATCGATTTCTACGCACAGACACAAATGAAGAAATAATATCGACAACCACATCAGTATTTACATCAACAATCAAAGAAAAGAACGAGATGTTAGCTAGATACTCCTCACTAACCGCTCTTCTTCGGACGACTACATGGATTAGACGCTTTTCATATAAAATCCGTCACTCGAAGAACCCGCGCAAGTACGGGTCCTTAACAATATCTCAGCTTCATGATAGAATGCTTTGTTGGATTAAAATTGCACAATCTGATCTGGCCGTTGATATTAAAGCTCTCGAGTCTTAAAGCACTGTTCCCTACTTGGAGCGCTAAACCCATACCTACTGTCGACCAACTGGTTTGTGTACTTCGCCTGACTACGTTCAGCCTCGTGCATCGATCTCGTCGTGGCTCGTTCTTCTTGTCCAAAACTCACACACCACCACCACCACAAAATATTACGTATGCATAACGATATTGACGACTTTAAACAAAATGTACACTTCCAAAGTCAAAATAATAATACTAAGTCCTTAATCATTACAATATTTATTTGGTACCGAACAAAACTTAATACTAAAGGACTTTCTTGAGTTCAATTATATATGTATCCGAAATATCGCTATGCTGATAATGCTCATAGATGAGTATTTATCCTGATGAAACACGCACACACACATTTACCGATGATTTTACGGTGTACGAAATTACACATCCTCCTCTCTTTATCTTATTCACAAATAATGCTCTTTTAAATCGCATAGGAGGATACAGACGGTACGATATATTATAACATACACAAGCACTATCTCGCACACTTTTACGTAAAATGCACTCCAATAATATGGGCTGATTCACAACACTGAATTTGCGGAATTTCTTGATTATGCACAAGATGGTTTACTGGCGGTATCTCTAATGTGGCGTATACTATCGATGAATATGCTGTAAGCTGTAATGATCCCAATTTTCCTCAAATAGACGCGATATGTGATAGAATGCGATAGAATTCACAATTCCGGAAAATGCCTATTCGTGTAGGATTCTTATTGGATACTATAATTTCGATCTTATTAGATACCATAATTTCTGTATTGCTGGATCAGCTGTTGTCTAAATTTCTCGAATCGGTAATATGTGGTAGTTGGTGGCGGTAGGTGTAAGGTATGGCTAACTGAACTGGCGCAAATCTAAACAGTACAATTTAACATATTTTTTTTCACGGACTATGAAGTCAGTCGGAATACATGTATATTATCTAGCAATTTTCTGTACATTAGCTGCTCAAATAAGTAGTGTTCAGGTAATTTAATTAAAATTAGACAACAAAATTAAAAAAAACAAGTATATTTTATATATGAACTAAACCTGTCTATTTATTTTGAACCAGACTTTTTGAACGTCACTTCTAGACGCAACACTGATCCGTTTAAAAGTGCACATGATAGGACCCCTGGTTGAAGCATAAAACAATTACGATTTTTTTAAACCGCTGTAGCACCGTCGTTTTTCAATTTGTCAGTTAATGCCGTACTTCACCTCCAGGTGTATCATGAAAATATACACCATTAATTGTAACGCTTCAGTTGTTGATTCATGTTTTAAATATTTAGTTGAAGAAAAGATCCACCTACTGGATCTAAATGTTGTCAACAAATTTACTTTTGTTTAAGTAATATATACTTTAAATTTGAGTCAAACCACATAACAAACAAGAATTTTGTAAATAGCAGCATCCCAGTGCGTAAAAACGTGATTCAGAAAAAAATATTATTAAAATGCATGCATAAATAAACTAAATTTGTAGTGGACCAATTCAAGACAACGATGAAGGTGTTTTCTTTTTGTGAGCATCCACATATCTTTCATCACAAGTTAGCGTTCTTTTTCGGTCAGTTTTTTTTATTCTTTTACATACAATTAACATAACATAAGCATTTAAATATTGTTTTTATTTAAATAGAAAACATCCTGCATAACATTTTCTACAGCGGTGCGACTATAGCTGGACTTTTATTTGGTATTCGTTATCGTGAACTTTCGATTAAATTCGAAGAAAAATGTTTTAGCGAAATCAATTTTCGTTTTTGCGTTGCACTGTTTATTTATTTCTCATTGGATCCTGTAATCCCTTGAGGGACATAGGGCCAAATGCGCATATTTTTGAGATATATCTATGCACCGAGATTTATCTTGCTATTTATATTCTATTTATATTAAACGGAACATTAATGTCATCAATTAACATATACATGTATAGAACAATTAGTGTATGATGACGTTGATGATTCACGATTCCAAATATAAATAGCAAGATAGATCTCGATGCATAGAGATATATCAAAAATATGCGCATTTGCCCTGTAAAGTTGCTAAAGTCGCGTCAGGGCAAAATTAGACTCCTAACCATCGGGGATGTGTTGTGAGTGTTAGAGCACAGTA
>JANSTU010011380.1:0-15470 GCA_027564075.1 Bolitophila hybrida | reverse complement strand
GTTGAAAAGTCAAACCGTTTGTGTTTTATTAAAAAAAAAAGTTGAAGCGCACCTATTGAAAAACCCTTTATATACTGAAGTTGATGTGTTCAGATCTATGTATAGCAAAATGTGTAAGTGATAAACTTTAAACTTAATAACATATTTATAAATAGTACTAATTTTGAGATTATAATTTTAGTTGCTTTTTATATCAAAAATGAGCGTATAAGAAATGTCGCAAAGACATAAGGACCATTGGCAGGTGGCTCTACGAGTGGACTTCACACACATTTAAAATCTAATCATTATATTGATATAAGAAAGCGAAAATAAATCGAAAGAGTAAGCGTCCCTGAAAATATACACTTGTACAGATTCAGTCAGTTAGTGTCAAACACTCAAATTCCATTAGTAAATATTTAAAAATAGATAAAAAGATACGTTGTCAGAGATAATTAGGTCGAATGACCAACTTCCAAATTTTGTCATATTTGTACTAAAGAGTAAACCATCCCGTGGGTTTACTCTTTAGTACAAATATGACAAAAGTTGGAAGACTTATCGACGCAGAATAGCAGCTTTGCTATTATCGTGCTATTAATTTAGCAGTATTTGATATACTATACACCAAGTCAAATAAAGAACGTAATAAATAAGACCATAAAGATGAAGAATGTAATAATAACAATATTGACAATCAAGACGGATTGACAGTAGAATCACAGTGAGCTTTCTCAATTGATAAATTAAGTTAGGCAAATTATAAAAATATTTAAGCTGAGTTTGAAAAAGAATTGTGCTTACTGCTCAAAAATACGAAACAAATGAAACAGCTGATATCTGCACCAATTAATCTAGCGGTTGAGGCATTTTGTCGAAAGGAAGCAAATCTTCTCTCAGCAAATGCTACATTCAAATTCATGCTAGAAGAGCAGAACTCAGAAATCTGTACTGAATTACGCACAGCCCTAAAAATACGTATTTTAGAACCGAACCATTTAAGAAAATTTCGCATTTTTTTCATTTACCACCGTTATTGCAATCCCTAGCCCACAAATTAAATAAAATAGCCTCATCATTTTTAAGGGAAATGATCTTAGAATTCCAAATATAGCATTATTTTTTCGCACGACCTTGTGAAGCCCTCTAGCGTTTCTCGTAACCTACTATGGTTGGATATGGTTGTCCTGTACCCACTTTCCGGGTTTCAGCTCACAGTGAGTGGATTGTGAGAAGAAATTGAGAATTCTTCAAATACTATGAAATAATTTAAAATCAAATATTTCAATAAAAAGCAAAAAGTCAAAATGTGAGCATGCTCACGAACAAACAATCCGGTTAGCTATTTGAGCATTTTTAGACACATTGTGAGAAAGCAAAAATCGTTTACTTCGCTCACAAACTCACGTGAGATAACTCTGAAAGTGGGTACTGCATCTTTTTCGATATTTACTTCGCGGCGATACGGTGAGCGCAAATGAGCTCACATCGGGCAATACTTTACATTATTCGAAAGATAGTGTCAATAACTACAAATGACGTATCGCTTGTGCAGTTTAGTATCTTATGGGATTACTTCAGGGCTTTCTATATAATACAATTGTTGGAACTTACGCATTGTAGCCTATCTATATGGCCAACATATTTCCTTCCAAAAACAATAGTTGGAAAGGACATACTTAATGTTTTGGAATATATATTATATTAAAAAGAAAAATAAAATAAATTTCATAGAAATCCTATCACAATTTCCTATAATTTGAGTACCCACACATGAGTCTAAATAGTAAGTAACGGTAAAAAACTCCACAAGGCCGAATAATAAATTGGAGATTATTTAATTTTCGGGTCTTGCCACATAACCTTAGCAAAAAAAAATTTGTATAAAGATCTAACATTTATGTACTAATACTAAATTATAACCATCTAACAATAATGCTTAGAAGAATAAGAATAAAAACAACAGACCTTTAACTAAGGATAAGTTTAAAAAAAAAAGAAGAACTAAAATGCAGATCCAGATCTTTGTTATATTAAAATGAAATCAAGTAAATCAGAAATGCCTATGGCTATTGACATATTCAAGTACTAGACCGCCTAAAGAGAAGAAGAAGAACATTCTTTGGCAAAAAAGCCAACTAGCGAACATTATACCTAATATGGCATATTATAGAACATTTGGGATAAAAAAGATCATCAGACCAATAGTAAAAAAAAACTTGATAACAACTCCACTACAATAACTACTAAGGAAGTATTTGTAATCAAAATATCACCATAAACTTTGCAAATCATGCAATCTAAGACTTTGCGAACGTTTAACAGAAGCCTTGGACCTACGTCCATCACCCAAATTTCTAAGGTTTCGTAGATCCTCCAAATTGGCGTACACGAGTTCCTTGCAGACCGATTTGTGTGGCACATTCAGTCGAAGTGACTCATCATTCCTCCCAGTTGTTACATCCTCTGTACAAACATTCCTATCGCTTCTATCATTAGCTCTAACATCGTGTTTTTGATCTGCGGCCTTCTCATCAATATCCCCATCATTCACCACCTCCATTCGTTCATCAAAAAACAAAGGATTCAGTACAAAATTATTGGTACCATTACGTGATCGAAAACTGTCCCTTTTCAAATTGCCCAATAACATCTGATGTTCCAGTTGTGCCACAACGCTGTCGGGAAGTGTAACGTCTTCTCCACCAGTACCGTCCCAACTTGCGTTACTGTTGTTTTCAACCTCAGACATTCGCATTGGTCGTACAATTGAGCGTCTTACACCACTGCGACCGGAATTTAACGACACCGATCGTTTTACAGAATTTGTACCAATTGTGTCTCCTAAACTACTAAAGCCCGAGCTTCTAGAACTAATGCTTGACTCGTTGTTGGCATCTGCTAATAATTGATTTAAATCACTCACATAGTCGTCGTCAGCGCCACTGCTGCTTATGTTCGAGTGTGATCGTGCGGTGGTGTGCCTCCGATTGGTACCCGAAGAGTTCTTGGCATCGTTGATGTAGTAATCTCGACCATAACTGTTGAAAAAAAAGAGTTTAAATATCGTTTAAATAAATAATCACAGTAACTTACGAAAGCAAATTAGACTCACGAGTCTTGCGAACTGTTGCTGCTTCTAGGTCATTGGCTTCAAACTTGGCAGTTAGATTACTAACGTCCACATTCCTAGCTGGACTGGACTGACTCAAACGCTTCTGTAGTGCTTCCGCTGAGTATGGATTATTTGGAATGGCCTCAGCGTTCTGCCACTTCAAGTGTTCACGTTCGGCAATTGAACCTATTCAAATCAACGGATAAATGACAAGGAATTTATTTGCTTAACAAATCGCAGTATGTACCTGGAACATCATGCTCATCATTGAGATGTATTACCATGCCTACGGTTACGTCGTCTAGATGAACATTCAACTTCGAGTTAATATCAATGGCTAAATGGGTGGTATTAGTGCTAGAAGAAGTGTTAATAGTTGTGTCCTTCACCAGTACATTGTCATCAATTTGAATTGAATGATTAAAGTGGTCCGATGTTTGGACATTACGAGGCTCTAAATCTTGTTGTTCTGCATCGAGAGTACTAATCAAATTGTCAATTAATTCCTTCTTTTGAGTAGAATAAATATTATTGGAGTCGTTTTGGTTATGTTCGTCAGGAGGTGTTTCCTTAAGTTTCTCATCAATAATTACTGGTAATGATGAAGTGCTTTCATTGGCAATGTTTAGAACCGCTGTATTTAAGTATTGTTCATTTACATATATTGGTGCCGGAACGCTATCTTCTGCATCGGATGTATTTTCATCGATAAGCTTTGGAAAAGGAACTGCTAACTGCTCAACAGGAGTTGTATTCAAATCAATCATTATCGGAAGAGGCACAGCAATGGTTTCGATGTTATTTGGCACAATCGGTGCCTGTGCTAGTATAATATGTTCATCATCGGATTTTACATAACTCGGCGGTGGTGATTGCGGTAGTAGACTTGGATGCGGAAGGTGTTCCTCCGAAATACTTGCAATATCGTCCTGAGTTATAATTACAAAATCATCTTCATCGATTTTTGGCTGTTCTTCAATAGAATTGTTTGTTTCCACCAATTCTTGTAAAGCGTTTACTTGTTCTGCTGAATCAGGCCTTTGTTCGGATAAAGTCTCTTTTGGTAGTTCCAATGAATGCTGTGTTTGTAGAACCTTTTTTCGTGAAATCTCCTCATTAGAGTTCAACTGCTCGATTGATTTCTCATGATGATCCTGTGAAAGAATAACTTTTGGAAGTACAGCTGAAGAAACAACTTCAATTTCGTCCAACTTTGTAGTTTCATCCACAATACTTGGCAATTCTTTGTTATTTTCTTCTTCACTTTTGCCCGTCTGAAGTTCAACTGCTACCAGAGCAGGTTTCGTAGAAACATAAACTGCATTCGTAACAGTGTGTTCATTTAAAACATCTTCGGGTAGTATTTTGGCGATTGAACTCGCATTATAGGCACTATCCAATGATTTATCAAAATCCGATGCAGTCACTTTGCAAATATACTCATCGTGTGGATGATTATCGACTACTTCAAAGTGAGGTTTATGTTCTTCAACCACAGGTGATAGAATCGAGTTTGACTGGTCGATAACGGGATTTAGGTTATTGCAACATTTCGTTGGATCCGACATTGGTGTCTGAATGGTTAACTCCATTTTAGGAGTGTTTTCAATTTTCGAGTAAATTTCCTCAAGTGGTTTTTCATTCAATTTAGACGTCTGAATGGTCAACTCGATTATTGGAGTAGTTTCTATTTTGTAGATAATTCCATTGATTGGGACATGTGTACCATTGTCAACAATTGGTTGAGTCACATTTGACATGATAGCAGCCACTTCAGAATCTGCAGCAATTTCCTCTGGATTGACACGTGGAATTGACACTTGAACCGTTTCCAATGTTGTGTTAGTAGCATGCGATAAGGTGATTGGTGTGTCGTGAGTTGGGGATGAGATTGTGAGTTCGGGTTCTGTGTGTGAGAAAAAGGGTGCATATACGTGCGATAGTGTTATTTTAAAAAAAGACAAACTGTAATGAAATACTGAAAGGAAAGTCTGAACTTATGCATAATGACTTATTGAAATACTAAACTATATTAGGTACCTGGTGATTCCGGCTCGAAGTCAAGAAGGGGAAAATCTTCACTTTTATTGGATAGTCTGCAAAAAAAATATATTTAGATTTAAAAGATATGAAAAGTGTTAAAAAGAGGAAAAAACGGTTTTAATTAATTAATTTTAATTAGAATAAATGAGGATAATTGAGACTATTGTGGAGTCACACTGAAATCACTCCATAACCACATTTTTTTTGTTATTAATTACACCAATAATTTACCGTTTACAATGTAACTAAAAGAAGGATACTGGAGAATTACCCAAAATGGAAAACTGTGCCTGAAAACCTAATTAGTGGCCATCTGAGCGTTGCTCAGTCACATTTGTTCTGGATTCCAAAATCTCAGAGAGCAGCTTTTCCCAAAGAGTTGGAGTTGGATTACAAACAAAGTTGCGTTCAATAAATCAAATACTTCATGTCGATGGAGCTATGCGATTTGCTGAATCTGATAAGCATGCCAAAGTAAACTCAACCGCCGTAAATATTACCTCATCGGAATGTTGTCTTCTTTATCGGTTACCAATGCAATCAAACAAATATTTCAAGCAAACCAATGGCTGGCTTAACTGCAAGAGGAATTTTCGAATACCAACCGTATTCTGAGACGTTTTGATTGATATACGATATCTCGGCGAACATAAAAAAAAAAAAAAAAATCATTATGACTGAGAATGTAAATAATCAAAGAAGAGCAATTCACAGTTTTTTAGGGACATCGAAATCGATATCGCTTCATAAGCACAAATTGTGTCACCTTAATATTAATATTGCGATGAATATTGTACATTGTACTCTTTTTTATTCCAGTCTAATAATTCTTTCTTTCATCTCCTAAACCTAGATATCACTGACTCTCTCACGCATGGCACATCGCACATGCAGATAAAAAGAGTGTGTGTGTAATCTCCGTTCGTGTCAACACTGCTTCGCCCAAATTTAGCGGCGACGGCGATTTCGCTTTGATGGCAGTGCATACACGCTTGCTTGACCAATTTCTGTCGTACAAAGTTGACATTCGGTAAAGTAAATTACCCGATAATGCAAATAAAAACAAGGAAAACAACACCAATGGCGAACCAAGCATCAGACAGGAATAGGCTATACATGCAAGAAAATCCTACACAGTCACTGATTAACCAATATTTCCTCATGACCAAAAAGCAAAATGTTTACAATACGCTGATTCCCTGATATGCAAGTCTTTATCTAGACGAAAATGCATCGTTTCGTTTCGACTAATGCAAAATACGAGGAACTGGTGTTCCGAACTGGATTCCAGTCTTATCCGAGAATAATTGTTGTACGGGAATCCATTCATATAGCGCAGTTCGAGCGAGCCAATGAATTATTTATAAACATTGCCGGTAAGTTAATTATAAACACAAATTATATACATAAGATAGAGATTGCATATTTAATAACATAATATATTTTTTGGCTATTAGCCTCCACCATAATCGACTCAGCAGACCATCGACGTAAACAGACCGAACGCACAAGTCATAAACAAGCAATAAGCGGCAACAGTAATAACGTAGTCCAGCGTGACCCGACAAGGGCAATAGAGAAGCGTAAACATACTTTAAGAGTATAATAATTACACATAATAATAAATAAGAATTCAAACCTTCTGCATAGAATATATAGGTTTCCTACAAAAATTAAATCAGTTACAATCAAAACGCCATGCAAAATAACTATAACGGGGGTCATTAGCCAAGCACATGGGGCGTTTGAGAAAAAAATTGATTATTTTCCTTTTTTTGCACTTTTTTGATAGGGTATCACTATATTAAGGGATGATGGAAAAAAATAAATATATGATTAGTATTTATAATTAAAAAAAAAAGATAACTACATCATTAGAATGCAATAACAAACTTTAAACCCCCATAAAAGAGTGGGGGGATCTGAACGTCAAAAAATATAAAACGGAAAATGATCAAGGAAAAAAATAGAACATTTTGTTTCTGTTTTTTTTAACCGCCCTATAAAATGCATTTTTGCCAACTTTGTCAATCTGTTGATTCGAGTTTTGAGATTCGGATGTCAGAGTTTCTGCATTTTTCGCCTAAGTGAGTTATTAGCTCTTATGATCGTTATAATTTCTGGTGGAAGAACAAGATTAATACGAACAATATGTCCACACGGGTTTTTATTGAAAAAAATTGTCCTTCATCATTTTTGGTTGAATGCTCTTGCCATTACAGAAAAGCTAGGGAATACATATCAGAAAAACAGACATCCCTCTGAAAGAGCTAAAATGCAAAAAGATGGCAAAACAGGGAAAAAACTAAAAATGGGAAGAAAAGATACACTCGAATATTGTAAGCTGGAATGGAACTACGGATAAAATAGAAATCGCATACCATTTCACAAGTTACGGACCTAGAAGCGAACATCAACAAAGGACGATTATCAACGACCTTTGAACAAAGGGCAACGATCATGAACCGAAAGATGAACAACGACAGTAGAACAAAATAGACAGGCAATAACATGGAATGGGTGCGATACTAGGGCATCATATCGATGCCATCCCTTTGAGACAGTTTAAGTCAATTTGTCTGAGATTTGAATTTCTTTACACTGAACGTAAAATCGTTGATCTGCAGTTTAGCATGCTATTTTGGCATGTTCAATTATGTATTCTTCTATTACATAACGTAAATTCTACTAATATATACACGCTAATGTAACCTTAATACTTCTATATCTTGCATTATGCTTAACAACAGACACTGGCTCCATTTGCAAATCCGCCCCACATTGAAGTCGGACTCGGAACAACGAAAAGTAGCTCATAAATATGGGAAAAAATTGACAGCTACTTTGCTTGTGATATTGAAATATTTACAAGAACCACAAATTTCACGAGGAGAAAATGCCATTCGCTGGTCGAATCAGCACAAGGTATTTTATCCTAAGTTTTATGGTTTGGCCAAGGCTCGACTGTGCATTATGGCTACATCTGTCCCAAAAATCGTTGTACTTTTTTTCCATCGTTTTCCACATAATCTCAACAGGCTATAGGCCCAGAATACGCGAATAAATGAGCCAAAAAAATTAGGGAGAAATCAAATCAATCGTGAACCTCGAGAATTAGTTAGTTGGTTCCCAAAACTATCATCAATGGAGCTACGTAATGAAACATGTGCTTTGTGTCGATGGACGTGCGGATGCTGTCGACGCATTAAAGGTAGCAGATTCTGCAAAAGTGTCCGAAGAAACAAATACAAAGACTTGATGGCGCTATGTGGAAGTGTAGTACTACACGCGCCGGGTTTGGATTCGATTGAAAACTTCGTACGATGGAGTGGAATGGTTCGAAAAATCAGCTTATTGAAGCGGTTGATTTCAATTCGACTGTCAATGAGTCAGTACACGTGTCGGAAATAACATCAATATCAAGAAAAATCACTGGAATTGGTTTTAAACATGAGGATGACTGGATTGCTGCAATCATGTTGGCGGATCTCACCGAGGAATGATTTTGGCAAATTGAGAGTACCGGCGCGGAAATCACGAGTGACAACAAAACTGATGGGCATGAAATGTTCTCGAAATAGAGAACAGCAGGAATTCTTTTCGATCAACCGATCAAATGGTGGATAATGGAAATGGCTCGAAACTTAAATGTTTCAATTGTGGTAAGCTTGATTACAAATAGATACAATACAATGCAGAATCAAGAAAAAGATGGGAAACTTTTTTAAAAACTGTGGAAACGGTGATGCTGATGCGAAATTTGCGATACTGCTTCAGTGCGATGACGACGATGGCGACGGACTAATGTGAATGGTTCATCGACAGAGGAGCTTCCAGATATCCAGACACACACAACACCTAATATTCTGGCTGCCAATGGTGGCAAACTAAATGTCGAAGGATGCGATGAGGCTCAAGTCGAAATTAACGGCATTGTTAATTCCATCAAAAACGTTTATACGAGGGTTGTTTGATAATTATCCGTATTATAAGCTAGATGGCGTTTTTGATCTAAAATCTGCATACCATTTTTTAGTACAATCATTTTTAGGAAACCTGTCAAAATTTTATGAAAATCCGACGATTTGTTTGATTTTGCCGATAAAACCATTTTTGACTTCTTTTGTGCACGTTCGCCCGGAGAAGTCCGCTGGTTTCGACTGTTCCTTGGTCTTTGGTATATAATGGTGGATCCACGTTTCGTCAAAGGTCACGTAACGGCGAAGAAACTCCTTTGAATTGTCTTTAAACCGGAGTTAGCAAGCACAGCACCCATCTCACCGATAGCTTACTCATGCCTAATTTATATTGGATATTGTGTATATCATGGATTTTATTACGGTTTCTTCCATGGTTACTGTTTTTGGGGCACCAGGGCGTTTCTAGTCAAAAACAGATGTTTGGCCACGACGAAACTCTGCGAACCAATGATAAATGGTTGTACGAGATGGAGAGTGGTCCCCATAAACAGATCCGTTTTCCTCACACGTTTTTCCGCTCAAAAACAAGAATCGGATAACAGAACGATATTGCTCATGACTGTCAAAATCAAACAAAGCGCCCTCAAGTGAGGGAAATGTGAAATGACATTGAACTTAATGCTGTGGCATCGAAAGTTAGGCCACATGGGATTCAATCAAATGTTAAATTTGAAACCTTTGTTGTCGTAGTAAACAGTCACGACCGTCAATCCGTCATTTCCAACTGAAAAAGTTGAAATCAAGCCCTAGGTTTGATTCATACGGATTTATGCCAACCAATGGGAGGAGCCAAATATTTCCTGACGTGTATGCCTCGATTTCATGACTTGACGAAAAAGTTATTTGTATCAAAAATATATACCAGGTTCCAGAGGCATTTTCGAATTCAAAATGATGGTCCATAACCAATTGGATCGGAAGATTAGAAAGCTTCGTTCCGACAATGGTACGGAAATCTGGGATTATCCATGAAACCAGTACAGTACACACACCTCAACCAAATGGCGTCGCAGAACGCATGATCCGGACTGTGATGGAACGTGCCAGATGCATGCTATTTGAAGCTGATCTGGATAAGCCAGTTTGCGGTGAAGCATCATGCTGCGTTCATCACTAATTGATCAGTGAACCGATCGCTTGAGAATTGGATACTTGGATAATAAAAAATAATTATTTTTTTTTGGAATTTGCTGATAATCAAAAAGGAATGCGTTGTAATGACCAGGAGAAACGCAAAATTAGTATTAATCGAGATGTAATATTTCTGGATCAACTAGCATCATCCATAATAAGGAAAATGAAAAAGTATGTTGATTTTTATTCAGAATGAGGCTGAATCCAAAGATACAAACGAAACCAAAGAAGAGAGCAAATCAAAATTGGTGACCTCAACCCCAACGCATGACAATTATGGTGTTCAGTCATTATTGCCGGATGACAATACTGACTTAGTGTTTTTTTCAGTTGGGGTTGAGGTAATGGTGACGATGAATACCATCATCAATGTTGAAGTGAACCCAATAAGATCACCGAAGTGTTTGTAAGAGTTTCGAAGCCTCAGAATATGCCAGATTTTTTGTCATAATTAGTAAAAAAATAATTTAAAATATCGTTAATGTGTATATTTCGTTCGGCTCAAATAAACGACATGTTTGAACGAATTATTCATAAATAATAAATAAAAAAATCGAATTATTCGAATCACTGAAAATTAAACGAATGCCAATTTCTAACACATAATAATCACTTATTTGACAGTGAAACGTGAGACATACAATTGTCCACTTTCGGAGTAACTACTTCCAACGGATCTCTTATCGCAACTGTCAGTTTTGACGTCACAACAAACAAAATGAGGTGAATTTATATTATTATACATAGCAACACATTTTTTGCCATCCCGTTTGAATGAAAATGAAAGTACCGTATTGTGCGAATTAATGTGAACAACGTATTATTTAAAAAAAAAAAAAAATTCAAATGCTCTAAAAGTCTAATTTTAACAAACCAAATAAAACAATGTTGGCATAATGCATCATCCATTTTGTACCATTTTTTTTTCAGTAACACTTAAATTCGCAGTTACAGCTTGATTTTTATAATGAATATTCAGTCGAAATTATAAACGACTTTATAAACGACTCAGAGACAAATTGCTGGTGTCCGTAAATAAATGTGTACGGCTTTTTTTAAACAAATTGTCCACATCGCCCAAACGGAACGGCAAATGTGGTAGAAAACGAAAGACCACTAAAAGAGACGACAATATGTTGGAAGAACTGCACTTAGACCATCAAAAAACAGCTAAAATGGATGGAAAAACACTGCTGCCCAATCTCTCAACAAAAAAAAAATCGAGATGTAACCTTTCTAGTTTTAAGAGCAAATCCAGGGACAGAATTAAATCTAAGGCTTTACTATTCGATATTGCATAAGAGGACTGACTTAATAGAACCAGTACATTGCCATTTAAAAATAACCAACCCAAAAAGGCAACAAAGGAAAGGGTATCCTACAAATTACCAAGTAAAATAAACACAAAATGGACTAAAAATACATCATACCTGGGTGCCGGTACTGGGACTTCCCTAATCTGTTCCTCCTTCTCGATTTCTTCGTACATCTCACTAAACTTGGCCTCGACTTCCATAAAATCGTCTGGTGTTTTAATTCCACACCACCGCACTGCTTCGAACTCCTTATTTACCACCACTTCTTCACTATCAACACTCTCGATACCATTCAATTGTATATCTGCGTGATCCTGCGCTAGAATCAATACTGGTACTGGTTTTTCGATGTTCGCTCCATTCGAATGTAACAAAGTATTCTTGGCTTCCGTCAACACTGGACCAGAATTATCAATCGATTCCAAAGACACCAAACTGGTTGGTGGCAGCTGTTCACTAGTTGTCGTCGTCTCGAATTGGCTTATTTCATTCTTTCCACCAATAATGGTTTTACTCTCAACAAGCACACGTGATACGTCTAGACTATTGTGCTGAACAGCTTCATCATCTTCGTCGGACAAACTATTCTCAATATCCGACGTATCCGATGCCTCAGAGAGATCACTGACCTCGTCGGCAGTCTGATCACCGATACGTGCTTTTACGTCCTCAGTCGGTGATGGTACCAGCATGGAAATCGAAGGAATCGTATCATTCTTAAGCTGTCGTTTCTTGAATAACCAATTACTGTCGTCACTGCCGTTCTCTGTGTCTTCCGGTGGACTGTCCGAGTCTGCAGAAGCGTTGTCCTCAAAACCGGGCAATGGAACCTTGTGCTTTTGAATGTAATCACTTAGATAGGCCTCCTCACTGGTCGGACTCTGCGGTTCGTTAGACTCCTCGGACATCGACCGTGGCTGGTTTTGTGCAACGTCCAATACCAGTTTATCGCTCAGTGAATTGTGATTGGAGTCCAACGACAATTGATCTGCATTCTGAAACCTCTGCTCGTAGTTGTAGCTCTCAACGATCTAAGGATGAAATAAAAATAAGTTGTTTTGTTAGTTAAGGTCTAACCGCACATCAGCGTGTGCTGGCCACGAGCGCTAACCGCAAACTAATTTCTAACGAAATTGGAAACGCATAAACCCCAACTCGAGGTGAAGCCCTATATCGAAGCCGCGCGCGCTTTGAAAACAAAGGTAAATATATAAAGTTCATCAACATATGCTGGCCGCACGTCTTAATGTATATAGGCTGGCTTTCCAACGGAAAAACGGGGCCAAGCGTTTATAAGTTTTTGTTCGCGGAAATGGATATAATAGCGAATTATCTCTACAAAAAAAACATATTTTCTATATACAATATATAAATAGGTTCAAAGGTCATCCGCGCGTTCTGTATGTTTCTTATATTGATTTCTTATTATATTCAAGTAATGCTGTGTACGAGTGAGTAGTTGTTTCAGGATTATGACGCAATTTTGTGTTACCTTGTTCAGAACAGCTGTTGCCAACAGTTGCTCGTATTTCTTGGGATCAAAGTGTGGCAAATGTTCCTGTTGTCTGGCCGGTAGACCACTGTGATTGAACAGATCCGGAATGCTGAATACCTCCTCGATGATGCGCTGCACCAGTTGCTTTAAATTGCCATAAGAATCACCGAGATTCTGTTCGTTTTCTCTTAACGGAAGGTCTACGAAAAAAAGAGGAAAAAATATTATAAAATACTTTTAAAAAATGGGTTTAAAAACATCAACCTAGAACCACCTCGATCCAGTAGACCACGGTGTACGTGATAACCGCAACAATGGCGTAAAACAACGTTAGTAGGCTCCAAAATAAATCCATGATTCTTAAGATTTAGATTTGTTCCTTAAAAACTGATCACATCGAGCTGATTTAGTAGACGCGAACACGCACGTTCGTTAGTAAATGTTGTTTTGAAGCAAGATATAAAAATACGCGCACGCGCACAACATGTCGCGCAATTACCGCAAACGCAAACATCATTTTCATACATTAAATGTATATACATATAATATACCTATGATAGAGTACATTATTATATATATATATATAGATATAGGTACTATTTTAATGATATCATATCAAAGTCTATGCTTTTAATGCTTAAGGTCGTTTGGCCGAGCAGTGATTACAAGAAGACAAAAAACAAACTGGAGCTATGTACTTGGTAATCACGTTGATATAAAAACAACACACAGACATACAGACACACTTTGCGAATACCTGTTTGAGTGTTGAGGTCTTAAGATACGCATTGTATTCTTTCAAAAATAAAATCTGCGGTTTTGTGTGTATCATTGATCGTAAGACGAAGTTTTTTTTGGAGAGTACTATAGATAATTGGAGGAAGATATGCGCACGCAACAATGACAATGAAGAATGTCTTAATGATTCTATGTAAATAGTGAAACCACACACCTGCAGTGGATTTAAATCAAAGTCACGGCATTTACTAAGAAATCGTATAATATTCAATATTCTATAGACAACTCGTGTATAGTAGTTATATAATAAATACTCGTTGTCGATGTCTAAGTTCAAGTACACAGCGCGCGGTGGCGTTGATTTGATTTGATAAAGAAATATATTATTTTTTGTATAATTTGTCTCATTTGAATGTTATATACCTACTTAGCTATATACAAATACATAAAATAAATTCGGTCGACCCTTGAACCGTAACCGAATCTTATCGGAAATCACAGTAAATCCAGGTGTAATCGGATGGCTTAGTAGGACGGTGGATGGATGGGACTTAAGATAACTGCCAATAATTAGATTGTAATTTTTCATGTGTATTCATTAACATTAATTAGAGTAAGTGAGTAATTTGAGACAATTTTTTTTTTTACAGAGCGGATTTTTTGGACGTGGACTATATTTCTATATTCAAATCCTATTGTTTTGTTAATCGATGATGTTAATTTCATATAGATGAAATAGAAAGAGTAGATTTTGTATTGCGAGTAACGGGTAATGGTCGGTTGACATAAGCAGTCAGAGCCACCTAATATTGCGTTTTGCGGTAAATAATACATTTAGTAGGTTTTCGTGAAAGAGTGGGTTGATACATTAAAAATAGAATTTATGAGTATATATTGGATCGCTGGAACACCCTTGGTCAGTGCATCAGGAACGTTTGATTCCGTGGGTATATAGTCTGCTAATGCTAATCTTGCGTAAGAGCAGATTGCCATGACTAGCCGCCGTATTGATAAAGGATGCGGTACTATTGTGCTGCGTAGGTATCGTAGGGACCGCTTGACCGTTGCCCAGTGTGGCTAACCTCGCTGACGGCAAATCCTAAATACGATAGTGATCATTGTACCAGATAGAGAAGGCATCCGCTTTCTGATACGAAGCTTCGGTCAATAATTATTCATCCGAGGACACTGCCGAGAGCTTCTGCGATAGGTCAGTCTGTGTTAATACAGCTTTAGACTCTATATCATTCCGAAACGAGCCAGCCCTGCATTGGCATATGTGGATTGTCCGGTTGTACGACAATTGGCCGAATAACATTTGGCCGAAAAATAATTGCCCGAAAAACAATTGTCCGAAAAACAATTGGCCAAAAAACAATTGACCGAATTAGTAGTAGTATAAAACGACAATTGGCCGAAAACATATTTTTTTAAAACAAAAAAAAGTTTTTTTTAAAATACCCTTGGGAATGTAGAGGGTCGTGTAGTAAAGGGTGGGCCATCTATTGGTACGTTTTTAAAAATGCGATCAAATGAGCATATATTGATATTTTTTATTAATTTTTTTTTGTTGTGAAGCTAAAAGTATCTGCGTCAAGAATGAAAAACGATTTCGTTCATGTGGCTCCCTCTACTGGCCTTACAGTATGCCATTCGGTTACCCCAAT
>JANSTU010011369.1:0-15474 GCA_027564075.1 Bolitophila hybrida | reverse complement strand
TAGTATTCGCTGTTGATTTTTCTTCCTTTCTCAAGATAGTCGATGAACAAAATTCCGTGCGCATCCCAAAATACAGATGCCATAACCTTACCAGCCGACTTTTGCGATTTTGGCCGCTTTGGACGTGGTATAGCGGCTGCAGTCCACTCAGCTGACTGCCGTTTTGACTCTGGAGTGTGGATCCATGTTTCATCCATTGTCACATACCGGCGGAAAAAGTCCTTGTTATTCCGGTTAAACAGCTCTCAGAATCATCGACACGCTGTTTGCAACGCCATCTATGTGTCATCCTACGGACTTATTGAGTGATGTGTTATATAACCGACAGGGTTAAAGATATCAAGTGTTATCATAACAAATTTTCTGGAAAACATTGTAAAAATAAAGTTTTTCATGAATTTCGGCTCATTGTGTGCAACGCACCACACGCTGCATGAAGGAAGTTTAGGGGAATTGCCGCCCATTCTCGTTGAAGGCTGCGTTCAGACAGTCCACGCTCTGGTGTTTATCCAAAATGTTCGATATGGAGAAGTCCATCGGGTTCAGATTTGCCACTCTTGAGAAGTAATCAGACGTGGAACGCATGCTCGAAGAAATGTCTGTGTCTCGCGGGCTCTGTGCGACGGTGTCGAGTGATTTTCGAACCGAAGTGCATGTAAAATAACAACCATTTTTTTACTTAAAATACAACAATTTTTCCCAGTCATAAAATTTAACAAAATAAATTTACCTAATAATAAATAATAAATACAACAATTTGCCTAGTAAAAAATCCAACGATTTTCCTAGTAAAAAATCCAACAATTTTTTCCCAGTAAAAATCAAAAAAAAATATCCTAGTAAAAATTTTCTTAGTAAAAAATACAAAAAAAATGTTCCTAGTAAAACATCCAAAAAAACATTTCCTGGTAAAAAAATAAAAAAAAAAATTCCAACATTATTTTTACTATGCAACAATAAAACGTAAAAAATCCAAATCCATCCAAATCGACGGTGACAATAGGTAACACCGTCACTCGAGAAGAATGCACCTCAAAAATCAAAGTTTTAAACGTAAAAAAACCCTTTATTCTAGTGAAAAAATGATTTAGCCTAGTTAGTATTTAAACAATTCAAGGAGATTTTCTAAAATAATTTTAAAATAATTTTAAAAACTCACCTGATCCGTGCACATTCTACATGCCACCACACCAAGAGCCCACCAGTCCACCGCATGTCCGTATGGCTCTCCTCGCAGCAGTTCGGGCGCTGAAAATCAATTATAATTTAAATCATAAGTACAAAAACTTACCTGCAATAAATGATAAATAGAAAAATTAAATCCATTCCCATACATTATTTAAAAAAAGAAACAATTTTCTTAGATTCAAATCTATAGTTTATATATTTTTTTATATATTTATATATAAAACATTTCACAATATATGTATTATATTAACAGTGAATTAAGAGTTGCCAGTGCATATCATTGAAAAAACAGTTTTTTTTCTGTTTTCATCTGTTGGCCCTCATTCTAAGTGTTTTGTGTAAATTGAAAAATCGGTACTACTAAAAATAACTTAGACTAAATTTAAAAAAGGAAAAAAATGTTAGTTTGGTCATTTTTGATTGTGAACTTTGAATGCTCATTTCAATTGTAGTCTCAATGACAGTTTATGGGTTTATACATGATATTGTTGTTTGCTTCGTTATACAAATGTGTTTTTTTTTTGATAAATGAAGGTATGTGTGAGTCTGTGTTTGTGTATTTTAAGATTTTCGATTTGTATATGTACAGTTACTATATAAATGTATATATTACCAAACATAAAAAGCAAACACTTTGTAATTTAAGTGCTACGACAAGCGCTGAGTGAGCTTTCACGTATAAATATGTCACTAAATTTACTATGCTTATAAGCTATAGTAATATTATAGAACAAAATCTATTCTCACACGCACGGTTAATATGTATATATTATATTTTTTAATATTTAAATTGATTTAGTTACATGCTAACATCGAAGAGAACAACTCGTGTGTGTGTATTTTGTGTATTTGCTGAGACACACAACTATTCCTAATTATATAAAAAAATAATCCTAATTTGTTTGATTACATAATTATTGTATGTACACCTACCTAAAAACTACTACACAAACAGAGAAACGGCAAATAGTATTTAAAAAGCAGTGTACTTTATACGGAAGGGGAGTGTGCAGTTGATTGTATGAGTTTAATTTAAAAAAAATATTTCTAATTGTATAAGAAAATAAAATGATAATAGTAATGTTTTTGAGTAATTTCTTATTGTACAAACATTTTCTTGTAAAAGGGTCACATAGAAAGTTTTGTAAGTGTATTCATATTCAAAATTACGTATTAGTTTCATGGTAACGATTGTTAGTATTGTAATTGTGTTTACAGTTTGTACTATAGATTTTTTTTGTTTTTAGTACATATTTTACATTATGATTAGAAAACATTTACACACATTTTCTGTGCTTTTTTTTTGTATTTTTAAACTATGAACTTCAACAAAATGCATCGAAAACATTCTTTTGAAACATTTGGACATGCACAACACTCAGTCCAACCACTTTCGGAGTACACTGATTGGATTTTTTGTATTATTTATATTTGGGCTTAAGATTAAATCACATCGAAAACGTTTCTCTTATAAGTTTCTTCATGGTGTGTCCCACGGAGTTTTCACTCGGTCCGGCCGTGCTGAATTTGCACTTGAACAAATATGGTTGAATGTCCGCATAGGAAGTATCGAAAATCGTATCGACCTCAACCTGTGGTGGCATCTTGGGCACATAGTCATGCCTATTCATTACGTCTGTAATGTAAAGTATTTTCTCTGTTAGCATATCGCTGACCTGTTCACGGCAAACCTGTCGTTCGTCCTCGTTGAACAGATTGACGAGCTCCAGTCGAACGGTCCAAACTTCCCATGGAATGCACTCTTGTGGAAAAGGCCAACGATTGCGTTTACGCTGGAAAAACTCTAGACTAATCTGACCTGTGCCCGAACTTTCGTTGCTTCGTAGCTGTTCACTAAAACTACTGATCTCACGTTTTAGAGTACGATCGAGACTCGGTGATGTACAGCACACATAGGTGAAATCAATGAAATCACAGTCTACATCCATGTGACCGACTGTGCCTACCGAATACGATGAATCACCGGTGTACATGAACTTGCCAAGACTTCGGTGAAACAGCACCGTATGAAAGATACTGGCTACAGCCTCGTCCACCTGACGACCCTCCATGTTCATTTCGAACACCTGCGAACGTGCGTTCATGGTGCTATAATTCTGTTTAACTTAAAAACTATAAACTTAAGATATAAAGCACCACGTATGTTGTATAGATTCCACACAGTAAAGCTACGGTTCTTTTTTATGAAATGAGGCGCCTACCCATGTACTGCAGAGTGCCACAGAAGGTTTTTGTGCGCTGTCCGATTTTTAGCCACTTGCTCAGTCCGAAATCGACTAATTTTATGTGCTGTCGAGCATCCAGCAAAATATTCTCAGGCTTTAGATCACGGTAAATTATGCCAGCGTTGTGTAGGAAATCTGGAGGCAAAAAAAAATTAAGTAAAACTGTAAAAATATTTCGTGAGATAATGTACGCGCTTACCTAGGGCTATAGCTATTTCGGCGACGTACAACTGTACAAGTTGCCTATTGAATTTACTGTAGGCACTGAAAAGTTCTCCGCCGCAAATGAATTCGGTTACTGTAAATTAAATATGTGAATATTTTATAAGGGTATACATATCTCGATAAATAGATATATAATGTATTGGATTAAGGCTAAAAGGCTTCGCAAATCTCATGTTTTAGCAAAAGATTCGAATTAGTTAGTCGGTGTCGTTCCGCCAAAAAATCAATAATTCGATCATATTTGTTTTGTCTTTTATATAAGTAAAAAAAAGAGAAAATGTACCCAATTCATTTGTCTGAAAGTCATTTAGCCAAAAAGCCATTTAGTCGAATGACAATTTAGCCGAACTGAAAAGTGGCCAGTGCCAAGTGGTTTAGTTAAATTATCGTTCGACCTATTTATTTGGACAAATGAAATTCGACCAATACAATACAATTTTTCCGACCCTAAAACCCATAATACCAGGGTAAATTCCCTTTCGTGGCTAAATGGCCACCAAGTAAACAACAACAGGGCAAACCAAAATTATTTGGCTAAATGACCGTTCGGACAATCGTCCATTCGACCTTATGGTCGACCAAATTACATTCGACCTATCCCCCGCAAGAAAGATTTTGCTTGTCCTTAAAACCCATAATCAAAGTTGGCGGACATAATGCACGGGAAGGGGAGGGAACATAAGTATTCAAAGTTTGAAGAAAAATAAGATTTTTTTTTTAGATTGGAAAACTAGAAAAAAAAATTACCGAAATGTTTTTTATAAAGTAATTAACATTCTGCATTCAGTAAAATGAATAATTGGTCATTCCGTCTAAGAACTTAGCCAAAAAAATCAAAAATGTAGTGGAAGCGAGCAAAAGTGATCAAATTTAAACGAAATATACGAATTTGACGATTCAAATTCGAAATTCGACCAATTGGCCTTTCGGTCAAACGACTTATTCGGCCAAACGACATTCGACCAATATTTGATAATTTAAAAACTATGCCCTGAAACAGTGTATTTAAATATTAGTTGATTTCTTTAATCCCTAATGGAGATATAGGACAAAAACAAAGCTTCGTTCAGTTGAACAGCTGAGGAGAGCGACAGAGGACACTGTGCATTGAAAAGATAGAACAGGCTTCGAGTACAGATGTCATGTGCCTCTATCCACAGTCAACAAGATTCCGAGTTAGCCACTCCATCAACAGTCTCAACGGGTTGCCTTGTTTTGAGCCGCATTTACTTCGTCTTCTTTGCGTTGATCCGAAGACCGACTGAACTCACAGAACACTTCTTACAACGGGAATCTCAATCGCACTACGATTATTCCTTACTTCCAAGTGTCTGGAATTGACTGCAATAGCATGAAGAGTAGGATTTTCGTTGAAAGTGAGTGACTGCTTCGCAAGGCTGGTTGTTGCAGCATATATTTCTGTTTGACTTGGCGACCTTGTCCTGTATTCCCTTATCGCGTCTAACGCTTCTATTTACGAGGCGCGGTACACCGCAGAGTATCGAGCACTGAGTTTTGTTCTTGGCTAAGCTATAATGAGACGCCAGGGCTCATCCGAAATCCAGTGCTCACGTACGCGGTACCATGCACCGATGACCACCTTCTGTATGTTGCGAATTTTTTTTTGCAAATGCTTTCCCACCTACCAGGCAGTGACTGAGTTATCAGTCATGACCTACTCCACAGTTATTTGCAAAACCTTGACCTCAGGGATTTTTAGTATAGCAACGTATATCCTTAGGAAAACAATTAATAATAGAATGGAAACTCTTTTGAATATCTATTAATTCTGGATACGAGAACTCAATATTTCTTAGAACATCATAATAATACGTAGTAATTAATAAAAAATATTGAGTGCGCGATAATTGCAGTATTTTCTCACACATCGCAAATTTAGAATTTAATAATAATTAATTACTCTTGGGCATGGTTCATATTAAGCACAAGATCCACTTACGTATGCAAATTTGTCGACGAGTCTGCCAGAAATTCACACACTGCACGATGAACGGATGATGTCCACAAATTGTTTGAATGTTAACCTCACTCTTTACCTGGTCCAGAGAAGAGGTGCTAATTATCTAGAAAAAAAATACAGTTAGAGTTTTTAAGTTTTTGTTAAACCGTTGCGGCCTACAAACCTGAGACTTTTGCAGTATTTTTAGTGCATAGACATGGCCATCAGTGGAATCGATGACACGGTACACAACGCCAAACGCACCTTTCTCGAGTAACGAATCGACGGCAAAACGACTGGTTAGGTCTTTCCTTCCGATCGGAAAATGTGGCAGGAACGTGGACACAATGTATGGTATTGGCCAGTAAGTCTTTGATAGATCTTGTAACGATTGACTAGATCTAAAGACAATAACTCGTTGTTAAATAAATATTATATTTATAAAAAAACCCTTGTTTTATTTACTTTAGTGTTGTCGAATTCTGGCATTTCTGGGCAAAATTAATGTATGATCGTGATGTGCTCAATGTGTTCCAGGTAACCGTAGGATTGTCCGCAGTTCTTGCAACACTCGTATCGGTACTCTGGAAATTTTAAGGCTTCATTTAAAACATATACATAAGAACTACATGATTCCGCAGGAATGATGAAAATTTCATCATACGGCTTAAGAAAATGTTAGGAATGAAGCAGATTATTGCAAGAATTGCAACTAACGCAGCCTCTTATCATATATTTACATATTAGCACAACAACTTGCCACCCAAATCCGAAGAGTTCATCTAAAACATACACACATATATCGAGAAAAACACACAAATGACGAGACTGCGTGTGTAATCATCATCGCGGGGGCATTTTTTTGATATCATAACCCCGATTCTGTCTAGAATAAACAGATAATAAACAAAATATTCCAAAATGAAGGACAAGTGCATACTATATATGTGTTGTGAACCAAGATTTTAGAATCTAATCAAGGTCGAAAGGTTTTCGTCATACAGGTCAGCCTTGAAAACTTCCGCGAGAGCACGATGGAACCGCGCGAGCATTTATAAAGTGCGTATATCATCCACACACACACACGTTTTCGTCGTTTCTGCGTCACAAAATTTAACACACAACAAAGAATTAAATATAGTGATATTTAAATTCAGTGTGACTGTACGCAGCAGAGAAAATGCACACAAACAAAACAATGGAAAATTGTACCTGTATTTTTTCAATTGCTATTCCATTCTGCGTGTTGCTGCGATTGCTAGAATCGACTGGTCGTCCGATCCGAATATTTTCAAGCGCATCCAATTCCGATCGAGTACGGCAAAGTAGATTTCCCATTAATAGACGAAGAACGACGGCATCGATGCGAATTTAGTGTAGAAACGTTTTTATTTCAATGTACGCGAAAATTATATATATCGGAAAACAATGAGAACAGACAATTTGGTACACTTTGCTATTGATATTGACAAATTGAAAATACATAAATCATATGTATATTTATTTATATGCGAGTGGTTTTTCTAGTGAACGCACTCTGGCATTAGACGGACTCTTTAATTTCGAAAGTAGCGACGCTGGATTTACACGCCGCGTCCAGCAAATAGTCGCGAGCAATTTTTATTTTTTGAAACATAAAAATGTTACAGATTTGTTCTCAAACACTGCGTAATATAGAAAAACAGAGTTAAATATCTTATCTTATTTGTCCTTTGTAATATATTTTTTTTGTATTTAGCATCAAAAGCAGTATTATTATTATGAGTGAACCTGTAGAAGAGACAGAGTCAACTATATATCTTATTTGACCGTTTTTTTAGTATTTTTTTTAAATATTTTACTTATAGTATGTAGCATCAAAAGCAGCAAAAACCAAAATTAACAAAAGTTTTTTGTCAGATATGTTTGATTTTCTTAAGTTTTTTTTTCACGAGTTCCCATAAAATATGTTAACATCGCACCAAAAACATACAAACCTATAAATATCAAATTTGTAATATTATCTTGCTCTAACTATGCTAGGAAATGCGTATTCAGATTACAAATCCAGCTTTAGACTTTTTCGTGAATATATGTTGACGAACTGTAGTGAAAGTAAAAAGTTTCGATACGAATCTAGTGATTTTGAGAACATTATTTGACTAGAACCGGTCTTACTCAAACTCAAAACATATTAGTATTTTGATATAAGAACTAAAGAAAATAGGACAATATTTAATAGTAATAAAATTAAAGATCGAAAATATCAATTATGATAGTAAAAGATCATAGATTTTAATTTGTACAATAGTAATTTATAATATCACATACTTTAGTTTTTTTTTATTTTAACATATAAAATATTTTTTACATTAATAGAATTAAAGGTCAATAATTTTGTTTTTAACCTACAATGTTTTCAATGTTTAAATTAACAAAGTAAAAGATCATACATTTAATCGTTGAGTGTAAAAATATAAAATAATAAAATAAAAAAACAGAATAGTAATAAAAAAATCACTAATTATTATATGGGCAAAATAAAAGATTTCGATTTTTCCAGTAAAAATTTGCAGATTTCGATTTGGCAATAAAGAAACACAAAAAATTGGAATCAAATTCAGAGTAAAAATTCGCTTATTTCTATATTTTTACATTGACAATCAAGTTTTTCAATTTAGACAGTAAAAATTCAAGATTTTAAATTATATAGTAAATTTGCGCATTTTTATATTTTAACATTAACGATAATTTAAGTAAATAATCACAGATTTCAATTATCTAAGCAAAAATGTTAAGTAAAGACTACGTAAGTAAAATTTAACATATTACGTTTTTGACAGTTAAAAATAACGGTGATTTCGATTTTAATCTCAGAGAATCTGAGTTAATCTCAGAATTAATGTACAGCTGAATTAAATATTTCGACAGTAACATATATATTGCAAAGAAAAATATGTTTTAAAGTCAAAAAAGCGCAATTGAAGCAATCTGTAATTTTAAAATAACAAACAACAACCATAATTGAAATTTGCTCTCATGAAATTAAACAAATCATTCTTTACCTAACTTTTTGTACTTCGTGGTTGTTAACCTGCACCAATTTTGACATATAAAGTACAAGTTTACAATTAAAAAACTCTGATTTCGATTTTATTCGATAGCAATGAAATAGAAAACATAAAATATTTTGCTTTACAATGAAGATATTTTTTTATAAAATAAACATATTGATTTTTGATATAAAAATAATAAAAAATAAAAAATATAGCAAACGTACTCTGACAGCGGACGCACTTGCCAATTTCGAAATCGAAATTATAAAATGTCTATGTCATTTCGCTTTTGGTATAAATCGGCTTTGCACTTTTTATACCTTTCTCTGCTAATCACTCTTCAGTCTTCAGCTTTGAAGATTGTCCGCAACTACCAATATATTATTGTATATTTTTGGAGGTTTAGAATTAGAAGAGTTTAGTACAAGATTTACATTCTTTCGAGACACTCAAATCCGTTCAAAAGAGCGAAAAGTGTTTCGCATCCACTGACTGAACTCTTCACGTTCAGCTAAATTCATAAAAAACGTGAAGTTTCGTTCAGTGAATTTACACCGCGAACACCACACATCGAACAAACAACAATGGACGCGTCAATGAGTTTGGACGACATCATCTCGAAAAACAAATCTTCTGCAAAGGGTTCTCGAAAAAATGGACAAGTTAAAACAACGAGGTAATTTGTTGGGTTTTATCATTTTTATAATGGATTTTAATAAATATATATATTTTTCGGTGTGCTCATAGAATTGTCAAGACGAACTCATTGAAATCAAAGCGCCCCCTGGAGACCGGTCGCATTCAGAAACGAACCGTAAAGCCAATTGTGGATGCACGAAATAAGATTATTCAAAAAAATCGTTCGAAAATAGTCGATGCCCGGGATAAGCTGACCCAGATCACAAAGAGTAGCGGCGATGCACGTCTTAAACTTATCAAGAAACAGCATACCAGTGGCAGACTGGATGTACCTAGATTGGGTAGATTAGAAGTACCTAGAGCTGGTCGATTGGAAGCAGTCAGACTAGGTAGATTGGAACCAGGCAGAGTTGGTAGATTGGAAGCAGCTAGACTAGGTAGACTAGAACCGGTCCGTGCTGCTAGATTAGAAGCACCCCGTAACGGTAGGCTTGAGGGATCAAGAGTCGGTCGACTAGATGTCTCCAGACTCGGTGGAATTGTTAAATCGAGGGATATTGGCAGACAAGAGAGTATCTCTCGAATTGGTAGAATGGAAGAGAGACTCTTGCCGCGCCAAGCTCCGATACTTAAGAAAATGAGTGTTTCTCGCATTAATCTACCACCTGTGCGTCCAAGATTTATTCACAATGATCGCATGGATCTGGACGATGATGAAGAAGATGAATATATACCACCCACACTGCCACTACGTCGTACTGTTCAAAATGAGATGGCTTACTCACAAATGCCACCGCTACCACGGTTTTCATCGTCCAGCATGGAATTTCATCGTCGCCCAGCACCGGCACCAGTCGCCACTTATCAATCGGATCCATTCGACTGCTACGAAGTTCCGGTTGGACGTCCTGCCGACGTTTCAGAACCAAAAAACTTGCAACGACAAATTCGTAATGTCGATGCAGAGCAAATGCCCCGTAAGGGTATTTTAAGGTAAACAATGCCCGGATTTGTATTAATAAATCAATATTCTAATGATATTATTAAATACAGAACTTCTCGACTACCCAGCCCAGGCTATGCACCCGAGGACCATTCTCACTTGTCGTACGAAATGCGCTCTCGTTTAGAACGAGTTCCCGACTCAAATCAATCGATGGGAATTTTCTCAAATCCGTACACTACTAAACCGCAGCCACAAACTTTTGTGGACGGCTATAGGATTGTGGTCAGCAACCTGCATAATAGCGTTAGCCAAAATGATATTAAGGTTTGGTTTGTGGTTTTATCTAGCTAGAAGTGTTTTATTTACTTTTTTTGTTTGCAGGAACTTTTTGAAGATATCGGTCATTTGCTGGAAGCTCGTCTAGTTCGTCCCGGTGTCGCAGAAGTTATATTCGATACAATGAAAGACGCTGAAACCGCTGTTGAAGCTTATCATAATAGACAGCTTGATGGACAACCTATGAAGTGTTTGCTGGTCAATCCGAGGGCTTCTAGTAAGCCTACTGCGCCAGCCATGAAGTCGAGAAGGTAACTTCCTTGAACAAATGTCTAAAATGCTTGAAATGCTAAACACGATTGCTTCTTCTTTGACAGTGCACTCTCTTCAAAGCCCGAGAAGACATCATTAGAGATTGATATCGATGCCTTACATAAAGTACTGTTCCGACGTAACTAAAGAACCCAGCATGAACAACACTTAACATTTAACTCACCCTAATGCTAGATACATATTAAATTATATGTACTCCATCGTTATTGTATCAAATTTAATTTAAATTGAGTTTAATAAATCGAAAGGTTTTATTGAATTAATAATAATTTTATTGTTTATATTTTTTGTCTACCATCGAACTAATTGGATGCATCGTTTTCTTCTCTTTTTGCTGTTTCTAGGAGCTTAGTGGCAATAAATCTTTGTCGCATATTGGCAGCCAACTGTTGTGCTGGATTCAATACAAATACACTATCGCTAGATCCAATACAACTGCTGCTATCCGCATCGGAAGATTTATACTTTTTACTATTGTATTTGGCCACGAACGAAGTGTTTCCATGAAAACTCTTGGCCACACGTAACAGTGGTGTTTCAATGAAACGCTCTTTCACCAGAACTGCACCTGGAATTCCACCGAGTGACTTGAGATTCACACAGGACACGGTTTTCGTTTTGTCCAATTGACGAGTGATTTGTTCGATGCTGGTGCTAGTATGGAGATTATCAACAGAAGCAGTGGAAGCAGACGACTCGCATGCCCGAACCCAACGTTCTTCGAACTCTTTTCTACCGTATGGACGCCGTGTCAGTGTGCCAATGGGTATAAATTCCGTCGGAGGATTATCCTGTTCGTAAAGGCTTATTTGTTTTTTTACTCTGGACGAAGCTCTTGGAAAAGATGGAGATTCAGCTTGAGTTTGATCAGACAGTGATACATTTGCCTTGTCTGTTGTGAATGTAGAAATGTCGGTAGGTGAACTGGCATCCTCTAGGATATCCGTGGACAGGGTGGGCTCTTCTTCTTCATCGTCAATTGCTTGCTATACTTAAGAATTAGTATTTACTATAATAAAGTGTAATTAATAATGTGCTACCGTATCACTGAGGGAAGGAAGGCAATAGGGCTCAGAATTGTCGACCACTGGCTTAATCACTTCTTCAGATTCCTTGGTGCTAGGTCTAACAACAGCAGTGCTTGTATGCGACAAGTGATCGAATGTGAACTGTGTACTGACCGTGCTGAGTTCCTCCAAATTTGGAAACATTTGCGATAACTCGGTCACGGATGCCAGTAAGCCACTGCGATTATTTATTATTTTAAATAAGTAATAAGATAATATTGTTTTCATTATTTACCCATCATTACTGGCCAGACTGGTTGAGATATCACTGCGTGAATCCGAGCAGTTTGGCGAAGAAGGACCACCGCTGGACATGGCACTTGTGCTGCTTGTCATACTGGACTGTCCACTCCAGCCTTTTAAGAGAATTTTTGTTTGGAAAACACGTATTGAAATGATGTGTTTGAGAAATAGATAACAATCGTACTTACTATAAGGTGTGTGCAAATTGCTCATAAATATCTGTTTTTTTGCATACATATGAGGTAACACATTTATGATGTCTGCTGTTCTTTTTGGGTTTATTTTGAATTTTAATTTGTATCATGCTCATGCAAATTTGATTTCATATCCTAACGATGTCATTAGAAAAACGTAACTTGAATTTCGATTATATATATTAGACCTCATTTGTCACTTTCATTTCATATTTCATATTATGTGTGTCATAAATTATAACATGATCCTAAAATTGGCTAAGCGCACCTCTCGAGCTGTGCTTTAAAAAGTTGTATGGCGATGGCGATTATAAGAGCTGAAAACTTCGGACTTACACTTAACGTATGACGTATATTCGAGTATTTCATGTTATTGTGTTGTAAAGGCCCTTAGTGACAAAAATTCACACCTCTGCAGCGCATTCTTGTTACGAAAAAAATTGGTGACAAGAATTCACTTTTTTGGTGACGAAAATTCATATTTCTGATCTTGAAACCATACAAATACACATCGGTGGTGACAAAAATTCACTCCTCTACTTGAGAGAAATTCTCTTGACAAAAATTCAACACACCATATCGTTTAGAGCGTATTTCAGATGTCTGTAAGCGCTATGAGCACTCTAAACTTCAAATCAGGGTCATTGCCGTAACATTTGCAAGCGATCAAAAAAAGTCCGCTTTTACATATTTGGCACAACATTAAATATTGAATATTTTTCAATCGATGTAGTTCGTTTATTGGCAACCGTTCGCTTTTTGTGCCTTAACTCCACTACAAACCATATACCAAAAACCACGAAGCATTTACTGCAGTTCACTCATACACATGCTAAAATTGTATGATTTTTCTCCCTCACGCAAAAAAAAACGTAAAGACATAGACATGCTAGCGCCGCTTTAGCTTTTACATATGTGTTGATTAAAACCATATAAGAAATATCTCCATATATCCCTACATTTTGAGTTGCGTTCTAAAATCTTTAAGAAAATACAAAATAAATGTCAAACATCAAAAAATATCAATACACAAATGTTACATAGATATTGATATTGTTATTGTTTGTGGAAGAGGTATATAAAATACTTCTGAAATACCAAAAAATTACCAAAAATTGTATTTTTACAAAAAAAATAGTTATACTAGTTCACATTACATCAACTAACGTACCGCAATAATTAAATTTTGTCTTTATTGATCGTCTTTAACGTCACTAATATACCCTGCCAATTTTAAATACACATTTAACACATACAAATGTAATATTTTTGAAGAGCTTCTCTAATATGAGAAAATGCTTCAAAACATTTAATGTGCGAATAGCAGCAAGATGACGAAAGGCATTTTATATATATTAGCTGCTAATTTTATTGTGTTATCTATTATTGTATTTGCTTTGACAATAGTTTTTGATTGTCAACATTGAAATATCTTATGACAGACGTAATTTAACGTTTACATGTTTATGTGCGTGTACAGATTCAACTCTCCAATTTTTTAGCTGGTAAATGGTCCGTGGTTTTTGGTATATAGTTTGTAGTGGAGTTAAGGCATTATTTGTTTTTTAATAGCCAAAAATGTAGGTGAAAAAAAAATTAGTTTCAACATCCGCCATTTTGTGAAAAATCAAAATCGACCAAAGACATTCGTCCAAGTACAGCATTATATTAATAAATAATGATTTCCGCTTTGGAAACACCGTAAACCTCTTTTTTTGGACCTCTAGCAAATTTACTATACTTCCGGCATTTCATTAGATTTTGTCACAAAAAAAATGTACACCCTCTTGAAGTATATATCGGTGAAGTATAAAACCGGTTTTCATTAATTATCTTAATGTTTTAATGAGGCATTACTGTACTGAAATGTGGTGTTTTTGAGATTTGGTAAAATGTAATGACGCAGTATTTTTTGCAAAACTTTTTGCAAAAATCATTAAATCGATTTCCACCAAAAACTTACTTACTTACTTTTTATATTACTATCTTACTATTTGACAGTTGGGGAAACTTTTTTATTTTAAGGGAAAAAAACAGAAAAAATGTATACGGAGATTTTACTGCCTAACTTCCAAATATTGGTTTACATTTTTGGGCGTCAGAAAGTAAAATCTCTATATTTTGTCCGTTTGGAGATGGGCACTGTAATCCCTTGACGGAAATAGAGCCAGTGTGCTATGTCGCACACCGGTTTCATTGACCATTAAGGGTTCACACTAGTGGTCAGGTCATGCTTATGTGCTGTTTGTGCTGTGCTACTCCTTTTGGGGCCACTTGCATTAACGCCATCATATACACTTGTTTGTATTGTTGTATACAGGGTGCATGTATATGTTAAATGATGACATTAAAGATCCGTTATTCCAAATTAATATTAATATTAATATTAATATATTGCATAAATTATCACTGATGACTAGCCAGATATATTTTAATTTTTTTTGGTGGTTATTATTTTGCTAAATAGTTTTGAAATTGTACAATTTAGCAGAAAGAACTAATTTGTTAAATATTATTACAACTTTGTCACTTAATTTAATCATACATTTTGCAAATATCTTTAGATGTGTAATATCAATATGTATATTATTTAATTATTTGATTATGAGTTATATTTTTATAATCAAAATTTGATGGTTTTTAGACCAAAAAGTAGGTGTAAAGAAAAATGCATCGTGTAGTTTTATAAAGTAGATTGTATAATAACAAAGGGCCAACGAAATTGTTATGTATTAATAAATGTATTTCTTATTTTTTAAAAAGAGTTTTTAAAATCTAAGATCTGAAACCACTTAAGAAGAATATAAAACTACTTTTTTAAATTATTATTTATTTATAGATTATTTTTTTTCATGATTATAAAAATAAATAAAAACAATGTTTTTATTCAAGGAAAATATGGCGGATAGTTATAATAGTAAAGGGTTTTCCATTAAGGGCGCTTGAGTTTTGAAATGAAAAAAAATTACATGTAGGAGAGATATTTGCGAAAAAAAAATGTATTAGAAAGGTCCATCATTCAAATGACCGCCAAGGCTTCGTTTCGTGGCGCGCACACGAAAGGTCCAATTTTCGATGACTCTGGCGCACAAATCGGGCTGTATTTGATCGATGGCGTGGCG
>JANSTU010011358.1:0-15476 GCA_027564075.1 Bolitophila hybrida | reverse complement strand
GTAATTACTCATAATTAGATGTTTGGATAGTCGTCCCTGGTCGGACTCAATATCCAGCCCTCTTGTATAGTCTAATTCTCTAATTTTTGTTTACACATTTTGTTTATTTATTTACACCACTATTTATTTTGTAAACTAGTATATTGTAAACTTGTAAACGATGAATGCAGTCACTATTTGAGAGGGTGATGTTCATCATAGTTGTAACGACTCCATCCTCACTTATTGATGAGCTTTTTTTTATAAACATTAATAAATAAACGGTCAGTAGGGGTTTTCCCGTTGATATATTAAACAAAATGTTGAGCTACAAATATTGTACAGCCAACACTGTATAACCGAAGGCTATTTCCCGACGGAATGGAACATTAAGGAAGTGATTGTCCTGCTCAAGACTCCGGACAAGATCAAGACAGACCTACGATCCTACCGACCAATCTGCCTTCCATCGTTGTTGGGGAACATTCTCGAGCGAATGATGGTCCGAAACCCCAGTGAATTCCAACCAGTTTGGCTTCACAAAGTACCGATCGACTTAAGATGCGTGGGTAAAATTAAAGGGGATGGTCGACAGCTCCGACATGAAATATGTATTGGGCATATTTTTGAAAGGACCGTTAGACAATTTATGGCGGGGTAGAAATCATTCGAAAGTTTTAAATGTAGGGTGTGATGAGGAGAAACTGTGTATAAGCTATTTTAGGGACCGAGTGTGAGGTATGAGAATGGCACTGTATGGAAAGTAGTTCAGAGGGGCTGTCCCCAGGGGTCCATATGTGATCCTACAGTGTGGAACATGCTTATGGACGATCTACTATCCAACTTAGAAAGGCGCGTAAATTCGTAGCTTACCTACTTATTGTTGAGACGGACAGTAGGGCACCATTAGAGAGTTTAGGGACATACTTTCTTAGGGAAGTTTAAATCTGGGATGGGATAGTAGGAGTGAGTGTTTCAGATAGGAAAACAGTGTATATGTTGTTTAAAGGTAGACTTAGCTTGGGTAGACCACCCACACCGTAAGCGCTGCGCTTCATTCTAACGTTCAAACGTTCGAAAATTTTATGGGTATTATGTTCTTGGTAAATTGTGTTGTGTTTTATAAAGTCACGCCGTGTTTATTTATTTAGAATATAAACTATTGCGCTAGTTTTAATTTGTGATAATTTAATTTAAACGTACACACGTTTTACCTGGTGTTTCTCGGGGATCTGTCGTTGCATATCGTTGACTATAACGACCCTAGGGTCGTCGACTGTAAGGACCCTAGGGCCGTCGACTGTAACGACTATACCGACCCTAGGGTCGTTGACTATAACGACCAACCAAAATTTATTGAAAAACTTATTTTGCAAGACTAAAAAACCTTTTTTAAATAAAAATTCTTTATCCTCTTTACGTATGATGTCTTCATATGAGGACACTACAATTTTTATTTTATTTTTTATCAAATTTCGCGCTTATTTTTTATGAAACTAAATTTATGGTAATACACTTTTAGAGCCAAGCTACCAATATTTTCTAACAGGTGGCGATTTAGTACTTTTGAAATGCACATTGAACTTAATTCTGTTTTACATGTTATACAATTCACCGTTAGATACAGATTCTGCAAATTATATACATATTTTTAATATAATTATTGAAGTTAACAAAATTAATATGGATATTTTTGACGAATCCGTAAAAGTAAAGGTATCTGCAAACATGTAAATTTGAGGGACAAAGCAAGAACATTCAACCAAGAGATATTAAATGGTATTTAGGTAAGGAAAATATGCACTCTGAAAAAGTTCCAGAGTTTCAAGGAAATTCAAAAGACAAAAAGGCGGAAGGGAGATATTTGACAATTTTGTTTCTATTAGTTTTATTATTAAAAAAAAAAAAACAAACTTACAACATACACTTTTTTGGATTTTTTCGGGAAAGGGTCGTTTTCGGGGAATTGTGATTATTGGGGAACTCTCGGTTTCGGTGAATTGTATTTTCGTGCCACCGCGTAAAATATATATGATAAATTGTGTTGTGTTTTATAAATCCAAACTGATTTTATTTTTTACATATAATTTATTACGCCAGTTATCCAATCTGACCTTTGTTTTGCGAGATATGGGCATAATGGATTTTTATATGGGGATACGGGGATAAAAAGTTCGGTATTAATGGGGAATTGTTAGATTAGATCTTGGTAAAACTTAGTGCATTCGATCGGGTATAATATGCTCTGCAAAAATAAATTATAAGAATTATTGGCCAGGCGAAAGTCGAGATATACGGATTTTCAGGTTTGGCGTAAATCTTCTCAAAACACAATGCTAACAATTAGTTTGTGTTTTTAAACAGTTCAATCTATCAGTTTGATAAGAGCTATAAAAAAGGCTATGAAACAATGTATTGCACAGCCCTAATTGAAAATACTATTTTTACCAAAGTATTGTTATACTTATTATTATTATTAATGTTTTATTTTTTTATGTATCGTTTTTATTTAATTTTTTAAAGAACAAATTATAATATACTTACATTAATCCAATATTCAGTCTAACTTCGCTCCATTTATATCCTTCAAAACCTTCTGCAAAATCGCTAGGTAACACAAATTTTAAAAATTAAAACTCAGCAACGATTTGTTTCGACATATTTTTTTATCCTTTTTTTTAAATATATAAAAAAACTAAATCTAATTTACAAAAATTCTCCTAAAAAGAGATCAATTTACAATAATAAATATTCGGTTGTATCATTTCAGTTTTTTTAAACTATGTTTTAATTTGTGATTATGTTAAACTATGTTATTCATAAATTATAAACATTTTTTTTGAGAAAAAAATTATATTATATAGAGGTAATTAAAAAATATATTATCTTTGTTTTGTTTAAAAGGTTTGTATTTGTTTATTTAATTTTTTTAAACAAATTGAATATTTATAATTTTTTTTTTTTTTTGAAAGGTTCGCATGAGTTCATATCAAACTGTTTTGTAATCTGGTTAACTATTTTGGAGCTACATAATATTATACTGTATGCGCAATCTGTTTCAATAGCATTTGAAACTTGAATAGTTCCGCCATTTGTATATACTAACATGATCGTATCGCCCCTGGCCTGGGTAACCGATTTGAATTCTGTTCTTTTGATAGATGACAGATGACAGATGGCCATGTCGTTGATATTTACTTCCTTTTGTCAAAGTTACAGCGTCTTGTGTACATTTACCTCAGTGCGTGTCGGAGATTTCGAAAATTGATTTAAATGTGCAGCAACGAGTTTGCAATAAATATTGCGTTAAAAACGGTTTTAACGACGCCCAAACATTGGAAATGATGCAGAAGGGTTTTGGAAACGACGCATTGAAGAAAACAGTCATTTATCAGTGGCACGAGCGGTTCAGAGGCAGCCGAGAGTCGCTCGAAGATGACCAACGTCAACCAAATTAACCGAATGTTGCGAAAAAAACGCAAAATCACCATCAGAGCAGACGAGTTGAGCATACAAAATAAAGTATCTGATACAAAATATTATTATCTTAAATTTATGTGATTTTTGTTAATTAAAAATTCTGCCTTTATATTTTTTTCCACCGAAATTGTATTTATTTTGTATATATACCCATTTTTCTTTTAATTGAATTTTAAAAAAAAATGTCAAATACTTTTATACTTTATTGAAATACCATTAAAAATTACTAAAATACAGAATATTATGTTTTAATTTTATTGATATTTATTTAAATGCAAATTTTAGAGGTGCCTATATAATTATTTCCTCCACTGTAATTCAAATTTTTAAAAACATTTTCTGGCAGCAAACAAAAACATTAACATACTTAGTCGCTAGAAATATCTTAGTTTTTTTACTTTTCACATTATAGTATAATTATAATAATTATTTAGCTGCTTTGGGAGTAGCCATTTTTTATCTTGAAGCTGATATTTTCGGTAAGTTTAAGTTTTTTTAATTTAATTAATGTGGCCTAAATCTCTTTTCAGTTAGGTAATTTTCGCAATAATCGGCGCATTACGAAAATGACATAACCGAAAAGTGACTAGGACACACAATTATTTTTTTATTTTGAATTAATAAATTGATTCTGAAATATATATAAAAATTTAATGGTCTAGTATTTCATTTTTTTAATTAATTACTCATAAGAAAAATATAAATTGAAGTATGCTGACCATCTATTATTTTGAAAATATATATTAGCATCAATTTCTTATTTTATTTATGTTTTCTCAGACTATTTCATTAAAATTTAATAATGAAATAAATAATGTATGCTAAAATATATATTAAAATTAATAGATGGTTGTTAAGCATACTACAATTTTATCTAATGTTATATCAAATTGAATATTTATGATATGAAAGTATAATTGTTATTGTTTTTGTATGTTAAATACGTGGATGGTCTCCAAAACAAATAAATTGTTACCAAGGCTTATGCAAAATTTGCGAGTACTTTGCGAAATAAATGCTGGTGAGTAATATCATATTATATTGTGTTTTGTTTAAGTTGCTCATCTTAAACTATTATTTTGCGGAATTTTTTGTTCCATTTATTGTTTTTTAGGTTATGTTTTAGTATACTTCTCCATTTGTTGTTTGCTTAGCATTATTTATTTAGCTTTTCGTACAATTCTCGAAATCATTAAACGAATTAATGTAGCCTTTTATTATTGCGCGTTTAATTTATTTTGCTGACTTTTAATTATTTATCTTTAAATATTTAATTATTTATTATTATTACTATTTATCATTAAAAAGTTACATAATAATAATTTATAATTCAGTAGACAGGAAGTTTTATAAAATGAAAGGATGTTCAATTGAAATTTGTTTATATTTTTTATTGTAAAGGACACTTTTCAGAGTTTAATTTATCATGTAAAATTTACACAAATACCTTAATTTTTTTGAATGATTATAACGGATTTTCAAAAAAAAAAAATTAAAACAAATATATAATATAATATGACGTTTCCACTCTTCACGTCAGAATTGATTAAGAATATGGCAAATCATTTAAGTGTAAAGTTAGAGATAATCTATTTTTTTTAAAAAAACATTTTTTACGAAAAACTTTGACACACCGCATTTTGTCAAAAACTTTTAATTTAAAAAAAATCTTTAATATAGACTTATTTAAACAAAAAAAATAACAAACAGTGAATTTTGTGTAAATAAGATGTCCTAACACGGAAAAAGTATGTTTTTTTATGGAACTTAATACGAGTTTTTAATTTATTTTAGATATAGACGATGAGATATTTAACTTACTAAAACCGCATCATATTTCGGAAATAATTTCCAAATTATCTGAACTTTTGAATAATACTGGCCAGTATTCAAATTATATTGTTTTTCAAAATCTGAACGCACGAAATCGCCAGGATATTGAGATGATCCAAAAAATAAATATCATAAAAAAGTGACGGTAAAAATAAATCAACAACCAATTTCTTTGAAAGATCATATCAAATATCTAGGCGTCCACTTCACCAAGAAGCCCACATTTGTTAAACGCGTTCAAATGACACTTGTATGTAAATGCCAACGCTTGTTATCATAACATTAAACCCATCTTACAGAGGACAAATGGTCTCAGCAAGAACATAAAACTTCTTTGCTACAAGCAACGCATAAGACCAATCATAACGTATGTTTTTCCCACATGGGCTGACACACATTCAACGGAAATGTATTAGAACATGTATATCTTACAGAAGGAAAATAGAGGAATACAAATATGCTCCAATCTCAGAAATTTTGCCTAAAAACATTCACGAAATGGCCCGACGATCTACTTTTCCAGAGCTGCATTCAACATCAAGCAGACTACCTTGACGATCTGCACATAAGATACAAAACCCCATTGTACATACAACATCTAGCCAACACGAACAGACTCTTCCAAGATGCTACGCCAACTCTTTACCATCAGCGATTCCATGCCGATACTCGTCATCTAGGGCTCGTCTACAACACGCTTACATAACCAAATTGATGTTTTTTTTTTTATTAATTTTTAGTGTTTTCTATTATTTTATTTAGATCTAGTCGTATTCATAAGCTAGATTATGTCATTATCTTAGGTTTTCTGATCTTCTTCCTAAATTCGAATTTAATATTTATACTTTGCCCTTCATTTTAATTTTAGCTACACATTGTACCGAAACTTGTATAAGATTCCGTTTACTGAATCAGCCTTGTACACACCACATGTATAACTTACAGCCTTTATTATCTGATCAAATAAATTACTTACTTACTTACTCACACACATAAGCTTAGTGCTTTGTTTACCGTCAGGGACTGTGCCGATTAGTCCAAAAAAACGCGCGCTGCGATTTCGGGGAGGAGAAATCACTGTCAACCGCACCGAACGACCGACCGACGACGTGTAAACTGACTCATGACGAAACTTATATATTATTTTTGTTTTACTATTTATATTTACATTATATAATTACGTGTAAATGCATACAGAGTGAATCAAAGATGGGTTGATTTTTTTTATGTGAAACTTAAAAATACTTTTTTTTTAAAAAAAAAATATTTTAAAAAAGGGCAACCGAAAATTTTCAGTTTAGTGTTTCGAGAGTACTACAGAAAAAAGTCATCTGAAGTCGGATTTAGCGTTGAGATTTTGTGCATATTTTAGACACGCTAGCGTGAAGCGACTATTTTTGAAAATACATAGGAAATATATTCTGTATAAAAAAAGTATGTGCGACCCAAAATAGTTTCATAATTTGAGTAGCTAGCGTGTGAAAAAAATTGCACAGAATCGCTACCCAGAGGTTTTACCGAGCAGCACAATTTGTTTAATTAACAAATTGTGTTGCTCAGTGCCAAATTTATTTGTATAATCCAGAGTATCTTTATTGATAAAAGTAGATGCTAATAAGAAAGCAATTGGAGAAGATTCTAACGCGAGCATTCACCTAAAACAAATTTTCGGCAAAAATGCACTTTATGTGGCGTAAGAGAAAAAAAATGTTCTATTTTTCACCCTGATCACCCTATTCACCCTATTTTTCACCCTGACTTTATGTGTAAATGTTTATTTTCCCATTTTCTAACTTTAACTTGCCACCACGAGTAAAGTATAATTAACACAGACACAGAAAATACCACGGCTGTTTTCGGCAACTCTTTACCTTTAATAATTGCACATCATGTTTTTTTTAACCCTCTAATGACCCCTTTTATACGTACAAATACAAAAAATGACCTTTTTGCCCCTATCTCCTTTAAGGATTTACCGATTTTTTTTTGGTTATAGGTATTAAAATTACCTATCGATTGATATATTTCAACACCCTCCAGCCCCCCTTAACCCCCCTTAAATTACATTATTCTGATATTTTGATCAAACTTTAAAGCCTCTTAAAAGGGTGACCGCCAAAAAAAAAGAAAAATGATCAGGGGGCATCACATTTGCTCTTAATGGGGCTTTGCCCCATAAAGTGCATTTCAGCCAATCAGTTTCCTGGGTGCTGGCCATTTTTTTATTCAGGAAGTATAAGATTATTTGTTGTAATTTGTAATCATAAAATTGTTTTGACAAGTTGACATTTCTCTTTCTTGAATTTCGAGACGGGAGCAGCAAGATGATATCGATAACCGAGAATTAAATTTAATAATTTGTCTACAAAGTATATTTTCAGACATTCACGAGGCTTCGAATGTGGATACTACGCAGCAAATTGCAAACTGAACCTGGGATCTCAGTCGGGCGGAAACACATCATGACAAAATTGGTATTCAAGAAAAAGTGGGCATGAGACAGCAGCATGGAATTGATCATCGCAATCTATGTGGACGTCTTTCTGATCATTTGGAAATCTATCAAGATTTGGGATGAACTCAAGCGGAAGAATAACAAAAAAAATTAATAGTCCGTAGATGTTCAATTCTTGGAGACCAAAAGTGGCATCGTCTTTGAAGGGTTATTTACTTACTGGAATCGCTGATGGGCAGCCTGCGAAAATGATAATTCTAACTAGAAAATGAATTTGCAAAACATTTTGGGCAGAGCATTCTTCACATTTTTGTTTTTATTTTTAAACTTACACCATTGCTCGAAGTAGTGGGTTGGACCTTTGAAGAATCTAAACTTCAAGCATTGGAGTCAACTTCACGCATTGATGTCAAATGGGAAACAAATTTGAATGATGCTGCTCATTTTTGGTTCATTAGTCCACAATTATTATTATTATTTATTTCCAGATTTGGCAACCAAGATAAATATACAATTATATTAATTTTAAGGGGTCTGAAAATACTTGAATTAATTTGGATTAGATGAGGCCCTTTTTTGTAGCAAAAAGCGCAGTAAATCAGAGAGATGGATCTCAGCGCCCTAGTTTTCTTTATTAGGAGCCTCATCCTCGAAACTAAGAACCATAAAAGTAGAAGTCGGTCAGATCTTAGTCTGTCGTCCATGCACTTTGCGCAACTCAACTTTGAGGATTGCACCCTCATCGCATTCCATATTTTAAGTAGAAATGTACTTATTTCTACCTGTTTTTGTGTTTGTTTTCTATATCTGAACATGAGTTGTGGGTTTTAAGACTTATGGGTTTTGTGTTCGATAAGTTTTATGATTAATGAGAGTTGTTGAACAGTGAGTGAGTATGTTTTGTGTTTTATTGGTTTTTAATGACAATTAAGGTCTTTTGTATATCTGCACAAAAATTGTGGGTTTTACGCTTTGTGGGTTTATGAGATTTAATAGCTATGGAATTTATGTTTTAGGTATTTATAGGATTTGCTGAACATGATTTGTGTTTTATGGGTTATGTATTTATGAGTTTTGATGTTTAAGATTTATGGTTTTGTGGTTTATGAGATTTTTTTAACACTCCATTCATCGCTTCGAAAAGCTTAAAAGTTAAGAGAACAACCACACCACCTAGTTTCGAAATTTCGTTATACCACTACCACTTTAATCCAGAAATTGGCTCCACAACAAGGAAATAATACCCTACAACATCATTAGGCAAAACATCAAATATCATTTTGCGCAACAGATCCATAAGCATCAGCAGCAATTTTCATCAAGACAGCAATGTCATTATAAGATTATACTACGATTAGCCGAATTTAAATGTCTATTTCGCCAAATAACGATTGACGGAATAATATAAATTTCCAAATCACGATTGGCAGAATGACTGGAACGGCCGAATCACGATACGTATTGGCTGTTTTGAAAAAAGCTAAGCGCGATTCAGCCTAATATCTTACACCACATTAAAAGTAGACAGTTATTTTTTTTTTATTAAAGAATAATTTTCTTCGTGAATCCACTATACCGCATAATCAAAACAATTGCATACAAATCTAGTTGCATTTACATTTTTATAACCATATAAGCTTTTTTACACTTTGCTAAATGACCATCACAAAGAATGTTTTTTAGTTGAATACAATTTAATTGTTGTATGTGCAAAATCTAGATTGATATAGTGTTTGATATTACATAACCTAAAAAAAAAACTTTTTAAGCGTTGTCAGTGTAAGTTCTGCTTTATGCTTCTGTCTTCCCATCTTCAACTAATGATTTATCCTTATTCTATCAATTTTCTACAGATTTTTGTTTAATTTCATCTTGAATTTATTCAAATCAAAATATTCGACAAATTAACCCTAGGACTTTTCGAGCTAATTTTAAGCGATCATATATATGATAAACTAGTTAATACCGGACATCCCTGCTAATTTGGTATGAAATCTCACGTATAGATGGCGGTATATGTATGATTAGCGCCACCTTCATTTTGGGCACATGTACTAAATTACACATGTTTATCTTAAAATGTAATAGTTGTATTTCTAAGGCGATTTGTGTAAATAGTTAACTCTACATACCGATGGTTAGGTTTGTATTTTGTTTGAAAAGTTGTCCATTATAATTAACTATCAATTTTGTATAAATATAATATCGGCGTATATGGTTTTGTTGACAGAAACTAGTTAAAAACTTTAATTAATAAATATTAACCCTTTGTTGCACTGCTTTAATTCTTAAAACCATTTTATTTTACGGAATCTTCTAAAAAAGTGTAACTTCCCTTAGTAAAACTAATAAATACGGATTCTAGTGATAAAAAAAAAAACAGTGAAATAAACTCTTAATTGAAAGCGATTTTTTGGTAACTATTAATTTTTAGTTAAACTTAATTTCAATTCAATTTCAATTTCAACCCTCCTTCCACCATAATGAAGCAACGTATAAAGTTACGTAAATGAAAAGCTGGTTGATATGCAAGAAAGTTGAGAGAGTGTTGGAGGATTGGGTAGATGGAAATGAACATGGAAGAGGCAAAAAGAACAATAGTAAGGAATTAAGTTTGAAAGAGGAAGAGATCAAAACGGGAGTGGGTGAATGATTAGTTGTTGAGGATTGGTGTGGATTGTTTTGTTAAATTGCATTTTGTTTCTAGACCGAATATATTCAGGCCGAACTCTTCAATTTTTTTTTGCTAAATCGACCACTGATTATCAGTGTCTGGACGCTCAATTTGGGCACCAGGGCACATAGAGCATAAGTTCTTAACTACTTTCACCACTTTTATCCCAACGTTTCGGGATCTTGTGGTTTCAAATTAGTGAAAGCAATGTTTTGGACAGTGTTTTGCGATGATTGATATTTGATCTCTAAAGCTGTTTTTGCTAAAGCAAAGGTGCCAAGTTTATGAAATTTCAAATCAATACGATCTCCTATCCGGAGGCCCTACGACCATCAGTATAGTTTACACTCATGAAACGGACCAGCATACTTTTATTTGGAAAATTCCCTTGGCCCAATACTTTTCTTCGTTTAACGTCGCTTTATCACCAATCATGGTCTAAAAAGCCGTCACGGTGTTGATGTACAGCGACCACAGCCACCACGTTTGAATAGCCTCTTCTTGGCTCTTATTCCCGCAGCGTCGAGTGCTGGAATCCCTGGACTCCCGTGGTGACGTTCATTTTTATGGTCTATTTTCAACTTGCCGTAACCATCTGCGCTCGACAAGAATTTTGGCATACCCCACTCCAGTGCGTTATCACACTCCTTTCGGATGTGATACTACACACCGGTTGAAAGGACCCCCGACCGTCGACTAACTTTTGGACATTGACGATGCGCTCTGGTATGTGGCTTGGGAAGTGGCAACGACGATTCCAGCATTCTCACTCACCAACAGAGTAATCGGTTGCTTAAGTGTTTGTAAGATCAAACGTTCGCAGCACATCGCTTTACAACGCACTCAGACTCTCGCCTGCCGTCTTCTCTCCATCACTGGTCGTCCCACTTTCCGTATACTTCCTAATTTGTCAAGGACCATAACCTCAACAATGTCCACCGCAAAAATATTCTCAAAGCGAACGTCAGTCTACTGAGATAGATGAGGCTTTGCACCGTTAAGACACTATACCAATTTCATGAAATACACCAGTCTCGTCATCATCATGCCCAGCAAACCGCCTGCGTGTTATGCACTCAGCACCACCATCTATACTCGTGCCACACGCTCACAAACAAGTTTCTTTACCGAAAAGTGTGTCCATCCATTCCTGTCACTGATCTCGGAGAACACTCAGTGGGAGTGGCCAGTGTTATACTGACGATACAGTCGTGTCTGGACGACATCTTCCAAATCGATTCACGACTCAATTCGCAGATGCCGAGTACGAAGCTGAATCATGGAAGTCAAGATCAGTTTCAGGTAATAGCGGTAGCCGATCTTCAGAACTACGCGCCCAGGGAATTCGATATTATTCTAGAAGCAGACGTTTTCGGAAAACTTCTCATTCAAAGTCTCATTCGAGGTTCTGACGGTGTACCAACAACTCACTGAACCAGACTCGGTTGGATTCTGTCTGGACCGATTTCTTCATCGCCAACGTTCGTAGTCTCACCAAAAGTTTCTCTTTACGCGCAATTGAAACTGGAAACGTTGTTGCGTAGCAGGAAGCAGGAGCAGCAGTATTAGATGCCGACTTAACTACTCCAGACGACAGAGTTGTCGAACAGCTCCAGACAACTCAAGACAAAACGACATCATCTCGAAAATAAGTTTTCTAAAGTTCCTCGCCTATACAAAGAAAAGACAGCACCTTTATCTCCGAGTATCTACACCTGAATTACATGAGTCAAACCGATCAGTCATGCAAGCCAGACAAGTCGTACTACCTCACAACCTACCTCGCAAACCGACCGATTCCCTATCGCTTCCCAGTAGCCCTATCTTCGATGATCTAATGACCGGATCAGACACTGTTGACGATGCCCCACGCTTGCAAGCAGAAGTAATTGACTTGCTACAGACAGCTGGTCTGAAATGAGTTCCAACAAGACGAAAAACATTTGGAGTTAGATCCAACAAATTCTGTCAAGGCACTCGGTGTTCATTGGTTTCCTGCAAACGATAATTTCCAGTTTCGCGTTCAGAAGTTCAACGATCTCATTTACACAACCAAGAGATTGCAATATTCAATGCTGTCAAGTTTGTGGCCCCGTTCACACTTTCCAAACACAGAGGCCACCGAACTCTTTGTCAAATTCGAGCTATATTCACATAGACGTTACGCCTATAAAAACTCGTTTTACCAGCCATCGTGGATTTTCTGAAGAAACCTTCAATCCTAAACGAGAAGCTTCGCCGAATCCGCACAGATTGGAGAGATAAATTGTCGCAAAAGCACTTTTTGGAATATATTTCAATTCTAAACACTTACCCCGGGTTCTCATTGGACGTCTTCTTGTAGAGAGTGATAACTACAAACTCGACAATCGTTGAGGGGTAACCATCAGAAACTGACCCAAGTGATTTTGAGAACCTGGCAAAATGCGAACCTGTGGAGCTGTTCACGTAGGAAATTGAACTAAGTGACTGACAGGGTTTGGTGCCAACCGTGATTGTACATCAAGAAACGACAATGGTCCAAGGAAAGATGCCGCAACGCAGGGCCAAAGGAACAAACTTCAATTAGAGCGTGTCCAGTGGTAATATAATCAATCAACAGCACAATTCTTCGTTTTTTTTTGACACCAAATTCCCAGATTCAACCGAAGCAAGGTGAACTAAGGGGGTTTAATTTCCAGAAAGTGACTTCATTCATGTAATGTAATAACAAAAACAATTCCACTCAATAGAACAAAATTGTATGATCTGAAATTTACTGGCCTTACATAACTTTTAAAAAACAACAACCCTTAATTAGTGAATGATGATCACTAAGAAATATTGACTAGTATTTTGAACACAATTGAAAAACGACACATAAAATTGCCAATCACGTACAATGCGTTGATATCTTCAAAATATCAATTACAACTACTGCATCCATCCTAAACTAAATACATCTAAATCCTTACCTTTGTTTCCAAAACTGTCATATCCTCCTACTGTACACATCCAATTGACCCAAGCGCGCAACATCCACAGTTTCATACGCATTGCGCATTTCAAAACAAGTCGCAATTCATGGTGTAAACAAAACCGATAACAATGCAAAAGAAATGCAATCCATCAAAAAGAAACTGCATTTGAATGACACTGCATGATGTACTGGTCATTCAAATAAATGTGCAACGATGAAAAGTAAGTCTCTGTCACGGAAAATATGATTTCATCAATAAAATTTCGTTTCACACTGTCAATTCGGTCGACCGGCCAGGCCAGCTTGAATTTGTATACAATTGCATAATAAAAGGCCAAATATTTGCTCTTTTGCAACGTCATCGTTTGTGCATTAGAATTGCATTTCACGGATGTTTTGTATGAGAGACCGACAGCTAAATAGAGCCTGTGCTGGTCTATATATGAGGTAATTATGTCTGCAAGGCGGAGATTGTAAAGGTGGGACGTTTAAGGCCAAGGAGCCGCAGTTTATCGATAGAGAAGAGCATTCTTTTGATTGACGATGACGAGCAAATGCAGTTTCATAATAATATATTGAATTTGGTACGATTGAATGATTTATAAGCTAGCGTTCATTAGAATTAATATATACATTTAATGTAGCCGGTAAACATGCTCTTATCACCTGATTCAACTCTTCTGAGAATAAAACACACATAACATATTTATATTAAATATACACACAAACAGGCCTTTTTCGAGGTTCCTCAACGAATGCTCTCGGCATATGTACGCGGACGCCTCTTATCAATTTATATTATCAGCTGAATTTATCTCGGAACACGGAACACATTAAAAAAAATGGTGCTGTTATCAGACGGCGTTGGTAAATATTTGTTGTTCCAGCTAAATGCCTTTTCGTGAATAAAAAAAATATGTATATGTGTCCATCCGCCATTTAGTTTAGATAGTTGCGGTGTTTGTTGGGCACACAACCATTATGCGATTAGGAGATATTTTATGTACATATTGTAAAAAAAAAAGTCTAGAATTATGTTCAAGCTGCATAACATTTAAACGGTTTTTTATTCTTATTATTATCACATTTTACTAGACGACATGTCAGATGCAAAACGCTGGGCTTATAATGTTTTTAATAAAAAAAATCGTTGTTCTATATTCGTATCGATGCGGTCTTCTAAGGACTGAGACAAATTCAAACAGTGAACACAAATAATTTGACTATTTTTGTTTGTAGAAATCTGCCATCATCTTATGGTGGCTTCTGAGACCTTCTTGTCGATTGCATTCCATTTATTTCGCAAATCTTTCAAGTCTTTGTTTCTTTCAATTTTGTTCAGAGTCAGAGTCAAATATCTCTCAACAGGCCGAAACTTTGGCATTATTTCGATGTTATTTTCTTTGCAACATTTGAAGGACACTTTGCTGTAGTGGCAAGATGCTAGATCAGGCCAAAAGATAATAGAAATTCTGTGTTTTCTAATAAATGGCAGCAATCTTTTTTGGAAGCACTCTTTCACATACATTTTACCATTAATAGTGACAGTTGCTACGTAATTCGGACTTCTTAACCCACAAGTGCAAATCGCTTGTCACAATTGTTTCTCGACTTTTAATGGTTCATTTGCGGTATAATATCCCTGACCTGGCAATTGGGAGAATTTTGACAATACAATACAATCATTTTTTTTCGATCTAAGTCCTTAGAACCGCTTCTGGGAAGAACTCATTCAATAGATTCACACACCAATCGAGTTCCTTTGCGGCCATCATGGCCTTCCAATATTTGACCCTAGCATTTGCGAACTCCCCATTCATTTCGTTCCGTCGATCCCTTTGAAAGGACTTCCTCAAACGTCTCAATTTCGTTACCATGACCCTCAACCAACTATTAGGGGGATCAGGCCTAGCCCTATCTCTAACATCATATCTAATTTTGATCCGGATCCCACATTATGTTAACTGGTACAACGACGCCAACCGTCGGCGAGTGCAGACGTGTTTTTATGTGTGCGCTAACCGAATTTTGAGCGCGTTGCTTATTACCAGGTAAGCAATGTAGCACGGTGGCGGATGAACTCTTTACAGAGTCAA
>JANSTU010011347.1:0-15478 GCA_027564075.1 Bolitophila hybrida | reverse complement strand
ATTCCAAATCAATAACCTATTTCAGAAATAGGCTATTAATAGCAAGAGGAACCTACTGATTTAAAGTGCTATATTCGAAAAACGCTTCGGTCTGAAAATATAATAAAGTTATTTTTCACGTCACATAACATCCAACAAATTTTTTAATAACATATTATTATATATAGTATGGGAAAGTTCTATACACGCAGCAATTGCAGCTGCAGCATATTACCCCGTAGTTGCATTTATTAAATACACGTACGACATTTTATTTTCGTAATGAATGCAATTACAATATAAAAATGTACCTAACTTCATACAATTAAAAAAACTACAAACTGTCACCTTACACGTACACTATTTAAAAGGGTGGCATATGCACGCGTGTGCTCATTGGATAGTCCACACGCTATAGGTAGTATCGGTATTGCTATCAACACATGCATATTCACGCACATACACGCACATATATTCATATATATATACACTCGAGCTTATACCACTTGATAAAAGTTTAAAAGCAACAACAAAGCTTTTACGGTAGCACATTTACTTTTGCGCATGTTCGAATGTATGTATATAATTGTTCGCAGGGTAGTTTTACACTCATACACATATTATATACATTTTACAATGTTTTCGTATGAACGCAGCAAACATTCAAAGCGAACGGGGGCTCGTTTACGTGTCGTTTCGAGTTACAAACAAAGTTAGCCGTCGCTTGCCACCTCCCCTCCCCCACAATCAAAAATAATATTATTTACGCCCTAATACCCATGCGTACTTGAATATACAGTACTATATACCTAACAACGAGTATGTATGTTTTCATCACTGTAATGTCATGACGTTCCATTACGTAACGACCTATTTTGTCCGTCAATTTCTAAGTGAAATTATGATGCATGAGTTTTCTTATATGCCCGTATTTTATTCGCTCGATGAGTACACCGTCTGCCCAGGTATACTTGAACACACATACAAGCCATGACACCTGAATGTTCGTGTGAGTTAGGGTGAGAGAATATGTGTGTGTGTGTATGTGTTTCTGTTATATATATGTTCCATATGCCTAGCATCCCTATATATTCAGTAGCTATGTGCAAGGATGCCTTTATGCTGACGAAATACCATGGGGAGCAGAAAGTCCATCAATCAATTATTCATATAGAAACTCGTACAAGCTTATATATTCTGATGAAGGGTACATGCTATCCCCCCGCCTGAATACCGCAAAAAAAGCACAAAGATTTATTTCATCGCTTACATATTGATAACTTTTCCACTTTTCCATTTTTCCCGTTTATTGCAACATTTGTGAGTTGTGTGTGGTATGGTTGATGTACGCCCCCTACCCTATCCTCTTCTCGCAAAGAGTTATTGTTGTGTGGCTATTTGCGTGGAGTGGCCTGCGGATGCGTATGAAAGGGTTCATCGACCTATAAACGCAATTACGACACGATAATTGCATGAAGAATATTATATAAATGGAAGTAATGTATAGGTATACATTTTTATATATAGATTATTTTATATACATATAATATAAGCTGAAGGAAGGGGAACTACCGCTCTGGCGAGCACACCTTTTCAAATGAACAATTACAAGGTAATTTGTCACGTGACGAGAAATACTGATTTCACTAATCAATTCATCGCGTGTCTACTGGAAATAAGTCCAAAATGCCGAAGGAGGCTTAGTTCTATTAAATATTCAATATATATATATATATATACATTTATATATAGTACTTATAATGTGTATATTTCCTAAAGACTATGTGTGATGAACTTTATAAAAGGGTTTGATAATATCTGTAAAAGTTAACTATACATTTCATAATTAAGGGTACACGTACGGGTGACATTTCTTGAGAAACAAAGTTAAAGAAGTTAAATTACAATAATTATACCTCCACTCGGTAAAGCTGATTGTGTGGTAAAAGCTAAATTTTATAGAGCAAATGCTACCAAAACTAAACCAGATAATGTGTTTTCAACATTTTACACACAAATGTATACACAGAACACACCCTGTGCTTTTTAACGCACACATACCACAGCTCTTATATGTAAACATCAGGTAGCGGGCGAGCACGTCTATATCGCGTTCGCTAACTTAGTACTAAGAAATTAGGGTAAGCACATTGGCCTCATCAGATTACGAGATTAAAGATTTCTATATAATATATAGTATGTATGTATATATATATATATGTGTATGTGTCTATTTCTAGAGAATCACAAATGCGATTAAATATGATACCGAGTTTAATTTAAAATAGCTTCGAGTACTCACGTGCGAAATATAGTCACGCCTCACTGAGAACAACCGTAAAATACCAGCCACCCTATTTTCTATTAAATATATCAACCTGCCGCAAATTTAATCTCCGTTGAAAGGTTCGTCTTGTCGTCGCATCATCGCACTCATTCACATACACCTTCGTCCTTATTATATATACACATCACTATAGAGTTATGTACATTATACACCCACATGTAGGTTTTAACAAATTGGATATTAATCTTACATGCTTCTTCACATCAAAGAAATTTAACATACATCTGTGGCAAATACTCTTTGAAAAGTTGCACACATTTATATATACTTAGTACAATATTATATACCTTTATTTGTATTCCTATATGTATGTATAACAGTGATATAATAAACGAACGTACTTGATAACATTTAATTTCTGGTGAGCATGCCCCAAATACTTCCGGTGCTTAAAATTCACACCCTTAAGCTTTAATAAGTATGAGTTGAAATTAATTGATGGAAAAGAGCTTTTTGAACCGTGTGTCACTTCAAATAGTTATTATACGAAATTTGTTTATATGTTTTTGGGTAGATGAAGGAGCTTATAGCCATATTGAAATATGTAAAGAAATATCTTTGTAGGCGTTCATAAGATTCCACTTTTGTTTATTAAAAAAAACCTTCTTCGACATAATTTGGTTTAAGACTTTGTTTTTTTTTGTGTTTCAATATTTAGTTTTTGTTCAACAAAATACAGCATATTTTAGTTTTTATATATTTATTAATAATTAATAAATAAATAATTTAATAATTAATAAAGTTAAACTGTTGTTGAATTTATATTGGATTCGCGGATTATTCACATAAAATACAGTATAAAATTAAAAATAATGTACAAACAATACATTGCTGCTAAAACCAATGTGAGCGAACTCGAATTTGACAGCAAAAATTATTATTATTTTTGGATGACATATTCGTATGTTTAGACCTTTTTTTAAAAAATGTGTTAAATGTGGTTAATAAATATCAAACATTGTTACATTGCTTCGTTTTTATAATTCTAGTGAACATTGACAGTTTTTTTCTATTGCACCTTTAATTACAACACATTGCTTTATGTAACTGAATTTTAAGTTTATTGCATTAATCGATTTTAAAATCAAAATTTAAGGTACTCATCCACTTCTGCGCTAATGCTCATAAATATTTATAAATTTAACTAACTTTACTTATTTCCGCTTGAACTCTCTCTCTCTCTCTCATTCGCTTGCTCATTTCTCGTTAATACGATTAAAAATGCGCATTATCCGACAGAAACTTCCTAGAACATCTTCAATCCTCATCCTTGTGAAATAAATTAACACACACATAGCTATAACACAATATAGACTGCTGAAAGTTTCCTGTATTTTGCGGACGGTAATTGAACCATTTAATGCAAATTTTTGGGTAATGTCGATGAGCCGGATCATGGACTAACCGTAAGTTTGATAACAACTCGCCGATTGTACAAACAAGAGAACGTAAATTTGGTTTTATCTTAGTGTTTAATTAGGTGGAAATATTTACTGTTCCGTGCTATAGCAACGAGAAGTTGCTTGCTGCCTGGTGTGCATGTTATATCATCTTTTCTCTCGAAACGACTTACCGCATATCAACAATTTAAATCCCAAGCAATGAAGATGTATACTCACTCGTGCGCGCACACACACAAACATACACAAATGTTAATAAGTATGGTGATACTTGTAAAAAGCACGAACTCGACTTTATGACTTCGAATGCCTTACTTCTGAACACAAAGCAACATACCAAATACTTGAACACTTTCTCGCACGTACTTTTGTTGTACTATAAAGCTGAATTACCTTCATCGTCGCATAGCACTGCATCGCTCCACCGCACAACATAGACTCCATAAACTCCATAAAGCCCTTAGAAATGTGCGCATAAATTCTGCGGAAGCGTTTCCTGTTGATAAATTTATCAAAACGTCGCAAAGAAGAAGGAGCACACTCAGATACCTGGCGCCACGCACAACGACCAACCCGACCTGAATTTATGTGTGCAGAAGATTAGCACCGTTCTTGTGGCAACATTTGTTTCAATATAATATCCACGTTGTGTACATCATTTATGCGAGCATATCCTATATAAATTTGAAGGATATACTATATATAAATATATGTTTGTGTGTGCATGCATTCCGCTTGTACCGCTTTGTCGTCGTATTATGTTTGTAATAAATGCACCACATTGCAACGAAGCATCGCATCATGGTTTGTCTTTCTACGAGTTAATGCAACATTCTGTTTAGTAACATAAATTAATAATAATACATTATAAATTATACCGTAGCTATGCGTTGGTATAATATGAGTAATCTGCTTTGACGAATTGAAAATTGTATCACAGTATAAATATGTAATTCCACTGGAACGTGGAAAGTCCTGCTCAATCAAATATATATTATTGAAATGCAAACCAATTAAATTTAATGAAGCTTATTATAATTTATGTAAAATTTATGCGAACTCATTAACACGATATGAAATTGGAGTTTTTAATCACCTCTTCAGTTCCGACGCCCGACAAGCATATTTAAATATATATTAATTCCGCTGGGTGTAGTTTTGTGTATGTCGGCGCTTGGGGTGTGCGTACGCGAAAATCGGTGAAGCTTTTGTCTAAACACAGGTGCGAGGATTAACGGTTTGTATATTCAATTGTACAATGTACAGTCTGAATGTATTGGTATACAATTGGTTTAATCGTAGTCGTTCGGTGCATTTAAAATGCATATAGCAAATATTTTGTAATACAATTTAGCTATATGTTGATTTGAAGTAGCTCTGGGTGAGTTCGATATTATTATTTGTTTTAATATTTTCATTAACTGCATAAACTTTGTAGGCGATTTGATCCACTTGGCTATGGCATCGTTGATTATTAAAATAATTTAAAAATATAATGTCAACTTAAATAGAGAAACCCTCAATGCTATAATGTACGCAATATAATTATCTACAATTGTACTGTTATACACATTTGTCAACACACACAAAAACACATAAATCAAAAGCTTTCGGACAGAATTTGGACAGCATAGAAATTGCGCCCGAAAGTATTTGTATGAGTGTGGGTTTATGCATGTGACACATTTAAAAGCATAAAACTCCCAAATCACTCAAATTGGTCATGCTGGCAATGTATAAGCACCATAAACAACTCTCCAAAAATGCATATCATAAAAAACGCAAAATACAAATATATACCCATACGTATAAACTTACACATAATAGAAACGGGTACAAAAACCCGTTGGCAAATTAAATACAAAAGCACACTTTAAAGCTCCACGCAAGCCCGCTCGCAACTTTATTTAATACAATAATATTGCTCAGCATCCGCTCGAGCCATGCATTTTGCGTTGTGGCGTCGCGTTGTCGTTGTCGTCGTTCGCTTTTTTCGGCCGTTAAATAAAGACAAAAGCCAAATTCAGGACGCTCGAGCACTGGGAAATTGCTGTACACAAATATACACACACAAGCTGAAAGAGAGATGAAGTACTTTACTGTGTATTGGACGCCTGACACAAACGTATTTATAGTTATTTATATTGCTTTTCAAAAGATGAAATATGCATTTTCCTATGTGCACTGAAAACTAGAGCTTTCGGTCATTATTTGCAGTATGTGTGTGGGTTTATGTAATATGTAGATGTGTGAGTATATTTACTTGTATATTTTATAATATCGTGCCAGAAGCTAAAAATCGAAACCGACATAAAATAAATGCCGCTTGCGTTCTCTCAAAATAAACAACCATCGTCTGTGTTATGCCGTCGTTTGTGTGCATTTCCAAGAGTAGTACACCCTCAACTGTATTTTCGAGAGCTTTTCGTATATATTTCAATTCATTCGAATATCGAATTTTGAATAGTACCATAAAAAACTCTATATATTTTGATATTCTATAGACATGTTTTACGTAGTGCTTTATGCACAAGTGATACATTAAGTTTTCATTGTATCTTGTTTGTCCAAAATACGAAAAGTATATAAGAATGATTTATTATGTGTTTTCACCGAAATGCGTACTTGCTGATCCGGCGAGAAAATTCGGAAAGACTTACGCGAAAAGGACAAAAGGAAGTATTTTCAGTGCCATGCGCGATTATTTTTTTTTCCTTCTTTTTGTGTATCTTGCTTGTTTCCCAGCTGCGAAGGGAAGGCCATCGCGTCACAGCGCCAAGGGTTATACGTGCGGATTCCGTTCTCTATATCGTGTTATACAAATCCAATACTCTGCGGCCCATTTCGCGTTGACCTATTCTGCATTAGTGCGGGATGATTGTATTGTGTTTTCTATACACACACAGCATATCCCCCCCGTGAAGTTCGATTGTATATGTATGTATGTTGTATACATTTAGAAACATACGCGATACTAGGACTGTGTACGTGAACCCCGGCTGAAGAATAATAGATTTACTAGATAAACATCCTATATAGATATATAGAACTTTCCTCATGTGTTCACATATATTCGGCATATATGTAGTTAGAAGGGTATTTTGGAAAATGTTGCGGTGAGCTCAGATTTATCACAACATTGACCGCAAAGGGATGGATACATACTAACAAACACTCACACATATATACAAACAGACAGACACATATTCACATACAAATGTACAACATTGTTGGTATATGGTATTTACAGAATTGTTTCCGCCGTTTGTATTTTTTATACATTTGGGCCGGAAGTATTATTTGTCCCTCCATATATAGTTGTGGGCGGTAGTGACGTGATCATAATTCGTATGATATTCCGAGATTTGGTATAAGTTAAAGTATTCTCGAGAATTTATTGTTTTTTCCGTTGTTATTATTTTATTTTTTTTAAAGAGGGAGTAGAAGACGATCGATTTTCAAATAAGGAATAATTTTGATAAGAAATTGTGTAACCGTGTAATCAGACATGGAATTGTGGAAAAATGGTAATAATGTCTAATGAATAATGAAATTGAGTTAGAGTTAGGGTTGAGCTCAAAGATAAAAGCCCAACTTTCTCTACACGATTGGGATTGGGTTTGCAAGGTGTTGTATAGTGTGTTGTGTGTGTTGTCTAGTACTCCTCTGAAAAGCTTTTTCACAAGCTATACAGAGGTTTCATGGTATTTTCGGGTTTTAATAGAGGTGATTGTGTCGTAATTACTATCGAACTAAGCACCTCTCGACAAAATTAACATCCATCCTATGGATCATTACTCCACCACTTTAGTCCACCACACAAAAAAATGTATAATTTATGGTATACATTTTATTTCTAAAACAAACAGTTTCTTACCTGAGTGCCACTGAAACCAGTATTTTGATCTTTCTCGTCGCTTATTATTGTCGGTTTATGATTGGGAAATCAAATGGACCTGTCCTCAGCATTTTACTAATATTCATACAATATTTTGTTTGATTGACATCTACAAAATCTATTTCATATTCAGATTATTTATGAATAATTAAGTCTAAATAGTTTTCCAAATCCCATCCTCAAATCTGCTTTAACTGGTACTAAAATCAGATTCAATGATTTAATTATAATACTATTTATAAACACTCAGTAAACGAAGTTCTTAGCAATATGGGCCTGCACATAATTCTTAAATACTATACAGTTTGCTGTATTACATATACTCGTATTATACAGTAACGAGTATCAAGAGTACTTATAGATTATACATATGGTTCGCTTAATATAATTACAATTAGATGTGATTTGATTAGATTAACGGTCGGCATAATGCGATGCCACAGAGCTTTGCAAATTATATGGCCGTTGAGGATTCAATGCAAATAAATGGATTTTCGATGTATCCTTGTTGTGTATGTGTGTGTTTATATACGGAACGATTAAATTAGTCTGATTGAATAAATTTAAAATATAATGTATTACATATAAGCAGCTTTGAAGCATATTTACACTAGGCTCAAAATAAAATATTTTGTATTTCATATCCCACTATGATTTTCCTATGTATTTTGGCCCGCTAAACTCGAAAATGGCAATCATTTTAGTACGTTAACGAAGAAAATGAGCTGTAAAGAAAGATATATGGAAAAATACGAAATTATGGACAATTGAGTGAAGGTATCAAAGTTCGCCTTTTCACTATTTTTTCTTGATTTTTACCATCTATTCAAATTAATAGTAATTCATAATTTTATTTTAGGTTTTTTCATCCCAATCCATTCTAGATTGCGTAACACATGGTTTGGGTATCAATTATGAAACAACTAGTAAATATGTCAACGAGAAAAAAAACGTGCATCACGGCTTTGTTAAAACAAAGGTACGTGGAGTACTTTGGAATTACATCTGATAGTAGTCTTAAAAAACGATGTGCACCGAGTTCGATATGCCATTTGTGTCAAGTAATTCTTTACGATTGGGCACCTTTTAGTATATGTTTGTTGTTGAATGTTTAACATATTATGATACAATGTATGTATGATAAATGTGCAATAAAAATTCTCACAAATGTCAGATAAAATTCGGCAAGCCAATGATTTGGAGAATGCCACTGACTGAATGCTTTTTAAATCAAAAAAGGTGTCGGAAAAAACATGAGTGAAAACTGCGAGGTTTTTTTAAATTTGAAGTAGCTCGTGTGGCAGTGCAAAATCGTTTTTTCTTATTATATATAATTTTTTTTTACATTTTAGGGATTCAACTGGAAAGACTTTCATTTAAATGAGAAGATAATTTGGGCTTGCTTTAAAAAATAATCTGGTTTGCGAAACAATGTTTTTTCCAAAGATATATAAATGAAATAAAATATACAAATGTATGTATATATATATATTTCCATACCAGCTCTCGTTTGACTGTGCGCCTCCACGTCGTTTTCGGTCTACCTCTGATAGGAGCGCTTAAGCTTCAATGTTGTTCGAACCGCGCCGCAAGGTGTGACCACTGCCACTTTCTGCCTGGTTCGTCGGCACAATTCTGCATTGCTGACTACCTCCGTCCATCTTATGCACAAAATCCACCTCAAGCAGTTTGCAGTTTTCCGGTCAGAACAGAGGTCACTTTCCAAGTCTCGCAACCGTAGCTTTGTTCGTTCGTTTCTTATGGCAATGTTTTTTTCAGTCGAACATGAACATGGTGGTGGTCATATTACTATAGGAGTTTATATTGGCTATAATATTAATTACTAAATCAATAAGTTTGTGCGTTTTTTGTAAATCTTTAATTTTGTAACAAAAAAAAGTTCTCTGAAGAACTCGATATGAATTCATAGTGTGTTATTATGGCCGACATTAAAAAATATTTTTTATTTAAAGTGATCTTTTTAAATAATATATTTTGTTAAATAAATATATATATTTTAAATATTTATATTAAACAAAGTATATGTTTGTTAAATCGAAAGTTGTCTTAAATTTAAAACATATTTTTAGCTTATACTCATATTTATAACTTAAACAAATATAAAAAATGTATTTAAAGAAGCACCAATTTCGAATACCATCTAGTTAAACATCTTATTTATTACCTAAAAGCATTTCAATTCTTGATAATCTTTATCAATATATAACCAACTTCAGACACAGAGTTCTTTAAATATAGTGAGATTACATATTTTTACGTATCTAGATATAAAAGAAAATCCACAAAAAAGTGGTATAAATAATATACTTAATCATTAAATGATAATGTGCCATATATGCTTGCCTTTATCGGTTTATTTTACAATTACTATACCGCACATAAACTATTCCAACATAAAATAACCATATCGATTTGGATCCACCAACATGCGCTTACTACACACTTTATTTTCCCGTTTGAACATTTTCCCAGGCAGTTATTTTGCGAATTGCGTGCTTAATTCAAATTGCACCAAAATCGACATGAATTTACACACAGAGTCATGGCAATAATTAATGCAATATTCAAAGAAATTCGATGAGTTTATTATGTATATAGGTAATCTACATCTATACTATATATGTACATTACAAAGGAACCCTTAAACTCGTAACTCTATAAAGCTTGTATAATTAATTAATGCACGCACGCACACGACCACCAAATTGTGCTTCTGCATATAATTCCAGAAAATATAAACGAGCTGTTGTATGTATTTTCTGTATATGTGTATATCCTAAATATATACATATACATTTAAATTCGATCGCGTGTAACTCATAATTTTCCGAGTATACGCTTGTGTACTAATTTTATTATATTATGCTGGTGTATAAGCTTCCATAAATGTTGTACAAGCGCGAAACGGCACATTAGTGAATAATGTGTCTGAACCACAATCGCATTTTCATCTATTCGTGTATGATTATAAATTATAATATGTACATGTATTGTGTATGTATGCATATACCTGGCAGTAATGTATTTACTAAATATATTATTACCGTAAAATAATGCAAACATTAACGTATATACAAAAAGGAAAACAAGATTTATGATGATATTTAAATTTATAAATTGTACATATATTTAGCATTGAATTCATATGTGTGCGGTATGTTATACATAAAGTACAAGGTGGGACCCGTAAGTCGAACCAATGTATTTATTCCAAGAAATTTAAACAAAACCACGTAAACACTCGTAAATTACAAACATGCGCTCGAGAATGAGAGATGGGAGTGCAGTTGGCAAAATATTGGGGTGCGCGCTCAATTTACCTGAAGGAAAGAAAAAGTGAAAAATTCCATTTGGCAAGAGGGCGCTTGCGATGAGTTAATCCATCACAATATGTAAATTCGCTGGATGTTTCATTCACATTAGCCGGGGAAGAGGCTGCTCGTTTGTTATTAGTTTGTATTGTCAGCACGCGCGAGATTTACTTATTCGAATAGTCGGAATCTTAAATTTTTTGAAATATTCTGCTGATATGTCAAAATTATTGCATTAACACTGTTTGCAAATAATTACATTTTCAGGATTTTCCTAAAAATCGTTTGCGTAGAATTAAGTTCACAACAATGCACACGCAATGCCTGTTTCGGAAACCATCCAAAACGCTGCTGCTCGGTCAAAAGCAATCATAAAAATCGTTTCACTTAAATGCCCTTTTAACTTTCACACACACAAACACATACGCATACCCACACACGCGATTTTCCGGCTGCTGCACATCAACAACGCTAAACCACCGATTATCATAGAAATACGCACGGTATTGGCATATATATACACGCACACGAAGCAGCCTATTGTGTATGCTCGTGGGAGTTTAATTCGTTATTAAACGCACCACAGATTTTCTAATTTTTACTTGAGAGTCGAAAAATACAACAACAGCGAAATATACGCGCGTATTATCTGTTCAACGAACTTATAGCTCGATGCTACATATAATAACTGTGTTCGTATACACCGTTGTGAAATACTCGCGAATGAAATTATCCGGCTTCGGTTGTGTGGCAATGTTTCGGCGGCAAGGACTTTTCACAACTGAAAATTGGGTAGTACACGCTACCTCGACACAGCAGCCCTTTGGTTGTGTGTACGTGTGCCGTTCGGAAAACTTCGGTGAAAGCTCGACGGAAAAAATATATATGAATATATATATAAATATATACTCACATACATAGGCAGTCGCTTTTGCATGAGCTTTGGTTCCACGGATTTTGCGCAGTGCTCAGCAAAAGCAGCCAGAGCATAAATGACACGATTTTCATCTTCATAAATATTAATATAGTGCATACCTCGACTGGTACACAATACACATACAACATACATACATAAATACACAATACACATACAATCATACATACATGAACGGACCAGGCGAAAGCGACGATCGCTTGAATGTGTATTACATTAGCCTAGGCAAGCCTCAGCCGGGCGGGCGAGCATGCGTGTGTGTATATACATATGTATAAATGTAATGCAGGCCAAGCGTGTTGGTTTTCCTTGCGCTTTTCATATATACGCACAAGTATTTTGTCTATTCATGACGCCCAAAGCCGCACGAAAGAGACATCGTTTCATATAATTTATATATAAAAGTTGAGCGAATATTGCTATATAACATATAATATAACATAAACAACAATATAAACATATCTCATATATTTAGATATGTATATATTCTGTTGTATTTATATGAGGTTTGCATTTGTATGTGTTGATGTTTGCGTGTGTAGCGTGAATGTGTTCATCTATATGCATATTTGAATATCTCAAGTGATTCGTACACAGTTGCTGTTGATCCGTGAAATAATTTTTTTTTATAAAATTCAATTGGGGCGGAAAATGCCACCACGCGTAACTATATACTTATACAAATATAAATTGTACAATTTAATTTGTTTTTTGACCATACCCGCGCAAAAAAAAAATTTTTTATTTCAGTTATATTAATTAAAATTTAAAAGGTACAATCATTCAGAACACAGGTTATAAAAATGCGCTTATGTGGATATGTTCAATTTAGTTCGAAAAAAGCTTTTATTTGTAGTTTTATCTGCAAGATGTGTGCTTTATTTCAGCAATAAAAATTGTTTTTATGTGTTTTTTGTTTGTTTGATAGTTTTTTCAATTTGTCTACTTCTTGTTTTCCATTATGGATGTTTAGCTTCTAAATATAGTCACGAGAAATCAATTAACCCCAAATGGAATCTTGAGCTAACGTAAAACGCAGCGTTCCAATGTCACTCGTGTTGTGTGTGGTTTCATCGTCCTGCTGCAACATGTCGTGGTCTTTGTTATTTATTTGTTGCATTCCAAAAACATTTCGGTCTGCCAGGAATCAAACCGGGAACCTCCAATCCACCAGCAAACGCAAACAATATCTTAAAAAGCCCTAAAACTTACCTGCAAAGCGACACCGAAGAAATTCTTGTCTTTATCTTAATATTACATAGAAATACCAGTCGCACTGCGGTATCTCTGCGGTTACGAAATTTCTGTCTAATAACTCACAAAGGATTGGAATTATATTCTATGTAACAGATATACAACCGAATTATTGTCCATTTATGTGTGGCTACGCATAAACGAATTCTGCGATCACCACAAAGATATGAAAACCAGCCATATCCACCCAACCTAAAAGCGTTCAACGTATATACCGCCGCTTTTCGTATACAAATGAATAAATACCAATGTCCCAAACTCTCTGTGCACATATTTCGTTGCTTAAAACATAATCTTGTTTTGGAAGTGTGTTTCACCCACATTATATATTATATAAAGTTTCATCTCGGAAACTCGTCAATATCATATTCTGACAAAATCATAACTATAACATTAAATAACAGAGATGTATACAGGTTAAATATAAATAATAAATATTTCAATTTCCCAACCAGCAACAATTCAATTTAACTAAAGTAGCTTTATTCATATACATATGAAAAATTATGTATAAAGCCCTTCTCCAATCTTTCACAGATAGTTTCTAAACCTGCATGCCTTATATATTATATATTAATCTTCTAATTTATGTATATACACCTCTACTTAACAAACTCGCTGTAATGTTTGCATTCAATCGTGCAAAACTGATTTAAAACAATATTCTACCAGAATATATCGCATGTTCCATTACACATTCACGACGAATCCTTCAGCAGCAGTGCAGTGCGCGGTGTGGGCGGTAGGACGTGTGGTATAACCCGTGTATAGCATCAAGCTAGCACGCGTCTTTCGCATTCAATATATATGTATATACATATATATGCTCTGCATGTTAGCCTCTATAAAACCGTGCGTCTAAAACCCGCATTTCGCTCGGCATCATCTCAACTACACCGCACAAGTATATTGTAAATGACAGTGTTTAATAATTTACAAACTCAGCGCATAGCTTGTGTAAGTGTATGTCTATGTGTGTGTATTAGTGTGTAATGTTATGTACATGAGCATATATTTATTACTGTGTATATATAGATAACTTTTCCCTAATCCTTTTGGGAAATTGCACCAGCTTAAACTCAAACCGCACGGGGTGTATAAAACCCGTCAACACCTTTTTCATTTCCTATACAAGCGGTGACGTGCGGTGCAGCAACGGGTGCAGAGGCTGCTTTATAGAATGGATTTTCCTATATTTATATGAATGTGTGTGTGTATAGTGTGTATATAAGAACGTGCTGTCATCTAGAGTCTATATTCTATAATATATAAAGGAGTAGGTTTTCGTATACCATCGGGCATTACATGCAGCTTCACAAAGAGCGTCACACAAAAATAGCTTAGGTGTTTTCAAACAAAGCGATTTTGTGATATAGGTGCTATTATATTATTCTCCTTTGGTGTTCGAGCCACGGATAAATGCGGCGATGATTCGGATATAGAGCTTTTTTGAAAGAGTGATACTTATATTATAGCATGTATAGTATATGTGTGTATATATAATGTATTCGTGGATGAATTCGATTTATATATCACTTTTAAGCTGTGCAATTCTCGAGTAATTCTCAAGTCTTTCTATCGTGTGGCGCGTACTCGAAAGCTTAAAGATTAAATATTCCGAACAGAAATCCATTTCGAATTTATACCGAGACGAGAATGTGTATGCGTATGTCAATGAATACAAATACAAACAAGGAATATTTTTTAGTACCCCTTTTTTGGCTTTATTTAAAGGTTGGTAAAAATAAAACTATTTAAACCACAAGTTTTTCTTGTCAGTTTTTTATTTTATTTGTTAAGGACTTTAATCCTACCAACAAGTATTCAAACAGTTGTCTCTCGTCAGGATAATAACATAGTGTAGGTCATTATAATGGATTATATATGGATTCAAAAACGGAATAAATAAGCAGTCATACACAGTTATTCCAACTTTTCCGCATGGAATTTAATCGAGAAGAGAGAAAACAAATCTGTGAAATTAAAATTGCCTATACGCATATTATATCACAATGTATTACTATGGCAATATATATATATATATATATAAATTCCTTCGATCCCTATTCGGACATAGGGCATCAGCAACAATGTTGCGGAACTGGACACGGTTGACGGCCAAAGCCTTTATCGCCGTCCAGTTCGTTTGAGCTTCTACCAGCTCTCGTTCGACTGTGCGCTTCCACGTCGTTTTCGGTCTACATCTGCTTCGACTTCCTTGCTGGTTCCATTGCAGCGCTTGAGCTGCAATGTTGTTGCGCCGCAAGGTGTGACCGATCCACTGCCACTTTTTCCGTCGAACTTGCATTGAGACGGGTGCTTGCCTGGTTCGTC